>BPLR01018141.1:0-21567 GCA_021605095.1 Caerostris extrusa | reverse complement strand
TGAAACATCTTGTGGATGGATGCGTTTGATTTGATAAATGGAACCTCAAGCTTAGGCAGCAGTGTCTGAAAATGTTCGGAAATTGGATCTGGTGGAGTTTGGGGTTTTTTTTTTGGGGGGGAGGGCTCTTTGGTCATTTTGTGCACACTTTAGGCTAATTAGACAGTGATCTACAGTTTAAAGTGGATTTCGAACCAGTCACAAATATCCATACCACTGTCAGGATTCGAACATGAGGTCTGTTGTACCAAATGCCAGAACGCCAGCCAATTGAACATCACGCAGCGGTAGAGTTTAGGAGATTAACATGATGCAATTAAAAATTGTTTATAAAAGCGGAATTAGGAAAAGGAATCTAGAGTGTAGATCGACCATAAATTGCGTGGGTATGGTTTGGTGGGATTTGTCGCACTACGGTCATCGTGTGCCCACTTTGGGCTGATTAGACAGGGACCTACAGTTTAACATGAATACCGGACCACTTACAAACATCCATGCTACTTCCAGGATATGAACCTGAAGCCTGTGTTACCAAAGGCCTTAGAACTAGACAATTGGTCATCAGGTCTCATAAATTGATTGGGAAACTAATAAGTAGCCAAATCGGAACTACCCCCAAAAAGTTAAATAGTTAAAAAGTAATAAAAATAATTTTAATTTCTATAATTAAAATATTTAATTGCATATTATCAAAAGAAAATACTTGATGAAAAATGCACGTTAATTATACTTATCGACAAAATTTAACTTTTTGTCTGTCAAAGGAATTTTTTCTATATACAGTGAGCCACAAAATTGAGTATACACCTCTAAAACTTTCAGTCTTCTTCCAATTACAAATTAAATATTGATTTAAATAGATAAATTTTTTTTATCCTAGATACTTTAACCTCTGTTTTACATCCTATGATAACACAATTCTATAGTTAACTTATTTATTACGAAAAAGTTGAGCGATTCAAAGAAAAGATAGAAAACCATGCCACAAAATTGAGTATAGACTTCTTATATTTGTAAATTATGCCACCACTTTTTTTTTAGTTTCAAATTTTCTTTAAAGAGTTTCAGGAGTAGCTGATGATTATAACACGTGCTATTGCACTTCAACGCTTTTAAATAGTATTTTTCTCATTAAAAATCGTAAAATGAGCTCTCGTAGAGAAACTACTGAATCTTAGCGTTTATGGGTTGTAAAAGGTCGAAAGAGCAAATCTCTTCGAAAATCGCTTCGTTGATTGGTATAACTCATGGTTGTGTCCAAAAATACTACAGAAGTATAAAAAAACTGGATCTGTGGCCAATATTCCTGGAAGAGGACATAAAGAAATACTGAGTACAACAGCGAAGAGGAAGATCATTCACTCAGTAAAAGAAAGATACGAGGGTGAGTACCTCTAAACTAGCTTTATCGATGTCCTCTACAATCGGGAAAAAGATCTCAGTTGAAACAATTCGACGTACCCTTCACCAATATGGGTTTCATGGCCGTACACCAATACGAAAGCCACTCATCGAGTATGTGAATAGACAAAGAGAGTGATTTTCGCCACAGAACATCGTTTAAAGCCTATTTCTTTCTGGAACACTGTAATATTTTCTGATGAAAGTAAGTTTAATCTTTACGGTAGAGATGGACGATTTAAATATGGAGAGAAGCTGGGAAAGCACTGGCACCTAAAAACAGCATTAAGATAGTCATGTTCGGAGGTGGATCTGTCCTCGTTTGGGGCTGTATGTCGGCTGGGGGAGTTGGAGAGCTTGCTTTTATTGATGGTATTATGGACAAACATGTATATTTGGGGATTTTAAATGATAACTTGAAAAAAGTGCCAGTAAATTGAGGCTTGGGTCAAGCTTCATATTCCAGCAGGACAACGACCCCAAGCATCCAGCGAAGATTGTGCAGTTATACTTGCTGTATCATTGCAAGAAGCAATTGCACACTCCAACCCAGTCTCCAGACCTAAACGTCATCGAAAATTTGTGGTCGCAATTAGAGAAAGCTGTACATGAGCACGAAATCACAAGCAAGGAAGTTCTCAAGAAGGTTCTGAGAGAAGAATGGGCTAAAATTTCTTTTGAAACCAATAAAACACTAGTAGAATCTATGTCCATATTATTATTAAAATTATACTTAATGATTATACTTTCTGGTGCCCATCAACAATCTGCAAGCATATTTGTAATATTAAAATGCAATACAAATATGCTTATAGATTATTGATGGGCACCAGAAAGTATAATCTGCAAGCATATTTGTATTGCATTTTCCCTGATAACTTTCTTCCATTGTTGAAATATCTTGGTGGAATCGTTCACCGGGTTCGTCACTCAGAGAGATGGTTTGGTTTGATTTGTCGCTTTACGGTCATCTTGTGCACATTTTGGGTTAAACAGACCGGGACCTACAGTTTAACGTGGATTCCGAACCACTGACAAACATCCATGCCTCCGCCAGGTTTCGAATCTGAAGCCTGGGATAAGAAAGGCCAGAGCGCTAGCCATTTAGCCACCAGGCCGCTCACTCAGAGAGAGGAAAATTTCAGGAAACAAGTGAAAGTGGGAATATAGAAACCTTTTTAAGGACATGTTTCATTTCAGAGTTTGTGATTTGACTGTGATTTGACTCACTCAGAGAGAGGAAAATTTCAGGAAACAAGTGAAAGTGTGAATATAGAAACCTTTTTAAGGATATGTTTCATTTCAGAGTTTGTGATTTTTAAACTTTTTCTCCATAGTTCTCAGCAATGCTGTTGCCAAGAAATTCAGTTACGAAACACTTGCACGCTAAGAATAGACGAGCAGTTCACTATTAATTACGCATTAACTATTTATACACCGACAGGCAGGTCTAAACTAAACGGAAGTGACTCCCGTAAGCGACACGCCGAGATTATCAAGTTCGCTAGACTTGTTTTGACAAGTCCGGCCCGCATTTGATATATTCATGGAACTATATTATCAGACTTTACTGTATGATAATATAATTTCTATAATGATATGGTTTAATTAAAAGTAAATAATATAGTACGTAATTAGAGAGTTTTCTTAAACAAGAAATTGCTATTTATGAAATATATATGTAAAATGTATTTATATATATTAATGCAAACATATTGTCGCTGAAATATTATATATAATATATATATATATATATATGCACTGAATCTTCTAACTCCCTGGCTCTACAGTCCATATAGGACAATGGCCATCTGCCCACTGTCAGAATCCGAACCACTATAAATATGCATGCATCGTCGGGACTCGAACCCGAAACCTGTGGCACCTAGCGCCAGAGCACAATCATTTGGCCATCAGGCCACGCTGAATCATCTAAACTCATATATATATGTAAGTTGACTACGGGCACCTTTTTTTTTCGAACATATATTTACATAGCATATATTACTTTCGAACATATATTTTTTTCGTTACATATAGTTACAATTAAATATAATTTTCTTTTACATCATCAATGGCGCAACAGCCCCGTGGTAGACCAAGATCGTCTGCCTACTGGCAGATTTCGAGGCAGGACGTGTCTTTTTACGAGGTAGGGTTGTCAGTTCCAAGGCCCAACGCTCTACAGTCATATTAAACTGGGACCTACGATTTAAAGGGGATTCCGAACTAATACACACATCCATGGCACAACCGGGACTCGACTCCGAAACTTGTGGCATCGGGTGCCACAGGGCTAGTCACTACACCATAAGGCCCCATTTTCCATATATATTATAAAAACACTGAGCCCGTTGGCCATTTTTTGTAGTTATATTCTGCTTTAACATAGCAAAGTACATAAGAAACAACTGCAGTTATCCATTTTAACAAAATTACTGTCGAGCTAGTTTTAATAAAATTTTCTCATAGAACTGCTTTATGCCATTCAAACCAGACGGATTAAAAAACCAGTCGGCGTCATGTGGATGAAATGTCATTTAAGATGAATTCTAAATGCAATAAAAATGAATTTTTAATTTTTAATAACTACAATTTTATATGGCACGATATTAAAACAACTAGATGAAAAAAAAATTCCACACTAATTATTAAACTTTTTTTTTTTTTTTACTTCAAATCAGTTTTGCAACGTATATATTTGGCCTCCTATAACAAATAATCGATTCATGCGTTTATGTTTTACTAAAACAGTATTAACAGAATTTTTACCATTCCACGAACTATACATTTCCCTACAATATACGGTTGGACTATATTAGTACATTCTATTAGGACGCGAGGGGATGCGAGGGGGTATTATATAATATATATTCTCTATTTTTAATGAATTAATATATATTCAGAACATACACATAAGAATTGAAATTTCTAAAATTATATTGAACGCAGTTTAAAATAAAATTTCCACAAGTTACAATTCAATTCTCTAACATAAAAAAAAATAACCCTTTAACGGGCGCATCAATTTTTTCGGCTTTGTAGTACACTCCAGTAATCATTGATACTCTTTTATTAGTTTCACCTATATGTTTATTTTTAACTGACTCTGTGCTCGATTTTGCCCTACTTGAAGCGATCAGATTTAATTTAAACGTTGTAGACTTATCAAGGACCGACGACAATAAAATATTTCGATAAGTTTATTATCTCCACATGATTAGGATCGCCAGGATGAGTGATTTTATTTTAACTTATGAAGAGCAATTTAACCCATGTAGAATGAAAGCACCTAAGACATTCAAACCTACGTGGGACAGTGGCACAACGAGCCTGACTACGGATCAGGAGATTCCTTGTTCGAATCCTGGCTGGCTCGACATATTCGCATTTAGCCTTTGTTTTACTCACAATTAAATTATTGTAAGAACCATAGTTCCAGTCCTCCGTACCGGGACCTCATTTAAATATTATAGTTTAAAAAAACTAAAAAACACGCTTTTAGAGTTAATCAAACTAAAAAGTAAAAAATAATTGTTAACATAAGAATAAAATTACTGACGAGAAAATTAATGTTTTTAAAAGCGTGGGGTGTTCGATATCAATCTTTATAATTTTTCACTAGTTTCATTCCGAAATGCAGAGTTAGTTATCATACAAAGCACCCCACGCTTTTAGAACAGCATTTTCTCGTCAGTCATTTAATTCTTATGTTGACAATTATTTTTTACCTTTTAGTTTGATTAACTCTAAAAGTGTGTTTTTAGGGTTTTTTAAACTATAATTTATGTTTACGAAAATTTTTAAATTATCTTTTCAAAAAACTAATATGAAAATTAAGCGTATACAATCTGCATTTAAATACACATTAGATTTGTTTTTAACAAGCTAGACTTATGGTTCAGGTGTAGGGGAAACTAGAGGGCAGTGGAGAGGCTTAGGACCGAATACCTTTTTGACATCCACTGCCGCCAAACTCGATGGCTATTGACAACGTGTATAATGTACTTTGAATCGATTATAAAGCTGGGTGGTTGAATTTTTCAGGATTCCATCTCTAAGAAAAGTATATGCATGTCAATTTCCCTAAAAGTACTCTCGGAATTTAATGATCTTCCTTCAACCCTTATCTTTGGATAGTCCATGGAATACAGGAATACATAAATGGAACACCAAATTCATCGATGTTCCACAAATAATTTAACTGTGATATTTTTAGTACAGAATAAAAATAACATGTTTGAAACAATTGCGATTTCAAAATGCAATATAAAAACCGTTAAGTTCCAGAGATTTAAAAAGAAAAAAAAAAAAATTATTATTATTTAAATGGAAAATATAATTTATTCATTATTTAAATGGAAAATATATTTTATTTATTATTTAAATGGAAAAATATAAAAACTGACTTCTCACGAAATTCAATTTATCATATGTGAACATACTTTGCTTGACGAAAAAAAAAATGGAAGTATGCCAAATTTCAATAACCCAAGACATTTAAGATGCAATTGGTCAGAATACTACAAGAATGGATTCTCCATTTTAGGATTCCGTTTATTTATTTGGCGAATTTTTCCCTTTCGGTTCTCGCCAATTCCCTTCCTAAACAAACAAAATGCCCTCAGCTGTACAAAATACTGCGGTTTTGGCGATTCCATTTGGCGCGGAAAAGAGACTATAAAATTCAGTAACAAAATATAATAACTCTGGAACTTTATGAAAAAGCAGCTGTTCAAATACTACAAGAAGCACTATCAATTCAGACAGAGAAGTGCGGTAAAATTACTTTTTATTTCCGTAGACACTAATCCGTAGACACTATTTTTGTGTATGTTAAAACAATAGTCAGTTTTATATTTTGAAAGGCAGACAATTCAAAATGAACCACAAAGCACGTGACTTGATATGGGCCAATCGTTGTATTTCGCAAGACATATTTAATGACAGTTTTAAAACACACATGAATTAAAATCACGCGAAAATCAGCGTTTATTTCAAATAAAAGTTTTTGAAATGAAAATTTCTCGTGTTGCACGGAGAGATTAACCTATTTTAAATAGTAAATTTTAATCTTATTTCTTTTTTTTACTTTATAACTTCACTTTTTTTGAAGACGCTGCTGCCTTCTAACCAGAACAACATGATGTTTACACATATTTATTTATTTGGCGATTTAATGATAATAAATATACTTCGCCCAAATTTTACTTGCGTTAGAATTTGTGTAATTAGGGTTTGCAACGTTCAAAACTGTTTGGATCTAAAATATACGAGATAGAACTAATATACACTGAAGTGACAAAAGTCATGGGATACCTCTTAATATCGTGTCGGCCCTCCTTTCGCCCGGCGAAGTGCAGCAACTCGACGTGGCATGGACTCAACAAGTCGTTGAAAATCTTTTGCAGGAATATTGAGCCATGCTGTATCGATAGACGTTCATAATTGTGAAAGCGTTGATGGTGCAGGATTTTGGGCACGAACAGACCTCTCGATGATGTCCCATAAATACTCGATGGGATTCATGTCGGGTGATCTAGGTGGCCAGATCATTCGTTGGAATTGTCAGAATGTTCTTCAAACCAATCGCAAACAGTTGTGGCCCGGTGACATGGCGCATTGTCATCCATAAAAATCCATCGTTGTTTGGGTACATGAAGTCCATGAATGGCTGCGAGTGATCTCAAGTAGCTGAACATAAGCATTTCCAGTCAATGTTCGGTCAGTCGCACCAGAGAACCAAGTCCATGCCATGAAAAAACAGCCCACACCATTACGGAGCCACCACCAGCTTGAACAGTGCTTTGCTGACAGTTTGGGTCCATGGCTTCGTGGCGTCTGCGCCACACTCGAACCCCACCATCAGCTCTTACCAACCGAAATCGTGACTCATCGGACCAGGCCACGGTTTTCCATTCATCTAGGGACCAACCGATATGCTCACGTGCCCACGAGAGTCGCTGCAAGCGATGTCGTTTGTCAGTAAAGGCACTCGGAATCGGTCTTCTGCTGGAATAGCCCAAGAAAGCCAAATTTCTCCGCACAGTTCTAACAGACAAGTCCCTTGTACGTCCCACACTGATTTCTGCGGTTATTTGACGCAGTGTTGCTTGTCTGTTAGAATTTACGACTCTTTGCAGACGTCGCCGGTCTCGGTCGTTAAGTGCAGGCGGTCGACCACTGCGCTGTCCATGGTGGGATGTTATGCCTGAAATGTCATACTCTCGGAACACTCTTGACACAGTGGATCTGGGAATGTTGAATTCCCCAACGATTTCCGAAATGGCATGGCCCATGCGTCTAGCTCAACTAACATTCCGCGTTCAAAGTCTGTTAATTCCCGTCGTGCGGTCATCATCACGTCAAAAACTCTTCCACATGAACAACTTGAACAGAAATGAAAGCCCTGCGAAAGCACTGCGCATTTATACCTGTTCTACGCGATGCTACTGCCATCTGAAAATTTGCATACTGCTATCCCATGACTTTTGTCACTTCAGTGTATATTTTTAGCCGCTGTATAAAATTTAACTGTTGAGTTTATAATGTTATTAAAATTAGACGATCATTTTATTATTTTTAAAGTTAAAATATTTAGTTTATTATCATCGAAACAACATTGACAGCATTATTAAAGAAGATAGTAAAATTGCTAAAATAATAAAAAAAAAGAGTATTTGGCCTAAAATGTCGGTTTTGTATTTCACTCATGCCAGGGTTAATTGCCTGAAACTTTTGGGACATTCAAAGTCATCAGGCTAATAGACAGGAAGTCCTGGAAACATTTAGACATTTCCAGGATATGAGAATGGTTCAAAACTGCAGGGTGATTTTCGAAAATGGAAGTTTTCTAGCATTTGCATATTAGGAATATAAAATGTTTTTCTTTTTCTTCTTAATCGCATTGCACTTCACAACGAATATTCCTATTCAATTTGTAAAATTTAATTAATTTTTTTAGTGAAGGTCAAATCATGTCCAAATAAATTTAAATTTCATGGAAGTTTATTTTTTTTAATTTATATTCTTTTAATTGCCTATTTTAGTTTGTTAAAATCATCTACTTTTATGTAAAATATTCTGAAATTAAATTTTTATTGAAATCTTAAAGTGAGTTGAAAAATGAAGAATTTATTTTTTAATGGAGAGTTTATTTAATGAAGAGTATTAATATGAAGAATTTATTTATTGAAGAGTTTTAATGTAATGAAAAGTTTTCATGTAATGAAGAATTTTAAGGCAATAAAGAGTTAATTAAAATTATTAAATTATTTTCATTTATTAAAAATATTTTTTTATTTTTGCCAAAAAAAAAAAAAAATATTTACTTTTTTTTTTATTTCATACCTAAAAGAAAGGATCAAATATTCAATAACAGTAATAAATAGAGTTACGTAAACATGTCTGACTTTACTTTCAAAAATTTTTCTGTTTTAGAATTTAAACTAATTACATTTATATATTTTTTTCATCAATCTAAATTCTAAAATTTTATTTGCTAAACATTTATTTTCTTTTATTTTCAAAAATAAGAATATGAGAAAGAATTTAACAATAAACAAGAAAAAAAAAGCAAAATATTGCTTTAAATTTTGTAGTTTTCATCCATATGCATGCTAAAAATATTCATAGTTTATCAATCGAACAAAGATGGCGCCACAGTATCAGAAGGATATTCCTAAAAAACAGATTTTTAAATTAAATCCATGTATGATTTAAGACATGACCTTTAATATCAAAATTAAATGAATGTTTATTATACATATGTATCAACGACAATGCGATAAATTAAGATAGGAATAAATTCAATTCAATATTCTTTAAAATCATCAAATTTTCGATAAAAAACTTATTTACCTGAATTACTTCTTTCATATTTAATGTTAAAATTCTCATACTAAAAATATGTTGCACTAAAATATTAAACTTAGATTAGTAAGGACTTTTTTTTTAATAGAATATGTACTTTATTTTACAGTATTTATACATTTTTAAAAATTTAGCAGGATTATTTTCACAGAAAAAATGGTATTTAAAAAGTTTTTATATTTGCATGGTGGTATAATTGCATGTTAACACTTTTCTGTTACTTGATAATTAGCTAATTGATAATTTTAACGTTTATTATTTTTTTAATTTATAGGTGAAATAATGTACCATTTGATGCTTAAATGGCCGCAGCGTATTTAACCTGTCCCAGAAAAATAAAATAACAGAGAAATCAGTCGATAAATATCGTTGACCGCGTTTTAATTCAGCTGCATTTGGTGAAATTAAATATATTGTAAATGAATGTGTTAAAGTAGTAGTTAAACAACAAGAAACTACTGAATGTTTCTTTATCAGCAAACATTTTGGCTAATACTTAAAAATAAAAAGGGTTTTAACTACTAAATTGCTTACATGTTTCAAAATCTAACAAAAAAAATGCATGAAACATTAAAAAAATAATATGCACAATATCCATTTCTTTATTATCCATAAAAAAAGTTGATGTTAAAATTTGCTGTCCTGCTAAAAAAAAAAAAATCCTGCTAAATTTTTAAAATTTTATAAATACTGTAAGATAGAGTAAATATTCTATTAAAAAAAAAGTCCTTGCTAATCTAAGTTTAATATTATAGTACAACATATTTTTAGTATGATAATTTTAACATTAAATATGAAAGTAGTAATTCAGGTAAATAAGTTTTTTTCGAAAATTTAGTTAATGACTAAATTATCCATAAAAAGAGTCATTAGATTAATTGTGAAAAAATATCCCTTTTTTTTTAAAAAAAAGTTTTTAAACTCAAACAAATACAGAGCCAAATTCCAAAAAAATTCTTAAGCTGAATTCACACAACGCATGGAAAGGCTGAATCAACCAAACACAAACATGTAACTAAGATTTCTGGTGGTCCACGCTTAACTTTTTAATGCTTTGATGTGAATGCAGCTTTAAGGAAAGAATGAAAGAGATTAATAAGATTGGTAGGTGACATATGGGTTTTGGAATAAGGATATTCCCTGTTCGAAAATCCGACAACCAAAGTGTAAGCTCTCATGTTTACGGCCTTTGCAGCGTGCACATTATCACACAAAAGTTTTGAGTTTTTGCATCAAATTGGGTTTGGTGAAGCTTAGATGAATATCAAATTACGTGTGGAATTCGGAGGAAAGCAGAATTACGGCTCAGCCTGGTGTTGCCTTTGGACTGAAAAATCGCTCAGGTCAAACAGATCATCAACAGGTAATCTTGAACAAATATAATGATAAAACAATATAAATAATGTGTAAATATGTAACATTCTTGAACAAATATAATTATCATCCAGATACATATTTATTTATTCAAGATTGTAGTGAGAAAATGTGGGTGAAAGCAGAGCCAGCTACGACTTCATCCTTGGTAAAACTGAATTTACTACTTATCTAAAGTTCTAAATCCAACTGACTGTGTTAAGATCTATGCTTTTCTGAAACAATTAGTTATGGTTGCAGCTATGATTTCTACTTTCTAATATCAGAAATAAATTACGCGCAAAAAAATAATCGCATATTTAAAAATGTGCAATCTTTTAAAAATGCACAAACATTTAAATTTTTGCTGCAAAATAATAAAAAATGCGAATTGATTTACAGGTTTGGTGACTTTATCAGTTTTAATAGCCAATTTTGCAAAAAAGGTATTTTTATTTGATAGTTAAATTTAAATGCAGAAAGTAATAAAGCTACTAGTTCAGAATATATTTTTATTCTAAACAAATGTTCTAATTTAAAAAACATTATTTATTAATTATCGATTTGGCAAAATATCAATCTTCTGTTTTTCGTTGAACATTATTATTTTTCATTATTTTCTTAAATCTTCACGTCCTTTTTTGTCAAAGAGAAATCAGTTTAAGTGGTAATTTTCTACAAAGTATTTACGACAATTGAATAAAAGCAATTAGCCAATGACAAATATAAAATTATGTAGTGTGCAGGTAGCAATTGGATTGCAGCTAGAGTTGCTGAGTTCAAATATTTAAGGCACAGGTTGGAGCACTCACAGCTTTATTTACACACACACACACACACACACACAATTAGACACAAAATGTAACACAGACATAATAATAGATTCGTGGAAGGATTTCACTTCTAAGCCGAAATCGATACTCAGGTAAGCGCAGGGTACTCAAAATATACTCTAGGCTAACTTATGGGCTAAATATAATTCTTCTAGGTATAAGAGACAATAAATTAAACTTTTCTCAACAGTAGCGCAGGTAGCGCTGTACTTCCTCATAGGTAAAAGTCTAGAGGCCTACTAACCATTTCTCCTGAACGCCATAGGGGGCGCTCTTGCCGGTGCATAAGGGGAAAGCACGGTTACATTTTTATAATAAAAACATGTCTAATAAACTTGTAATGATAGAAGAAAATTATAGAAGTAAAGGAGAAGAATATTTTTGTATCAATTTTATCAAAAAGAAAACTGAAGCAACCTGCTATCTGTAAAAAATTGATTTTATGCGAAATTTGTCAGAAATTTAACAAACACTTAAGTCTCCATTTTATAAAATGAGAAATATAGTTTATGATAAAGTGTAAAAGCTAATACTTAATAAAAAAACAAACAACAAAAATACCGGCTTAAAATGAAAAGAAACTAGACAGGAAAGCTTTTGAATAATGGAAGAAAAATTTACATCAAGATTACAAACGAAATACAAAAAGCCAAAAGTAGCATAAACTAATCCCTTTTTTCTAACAGGGAAATTCATTCTTTGAAGACGAAATAGGGATAAAAAAATCCCTAAACAGGTGAAATGCAAATTGCATTGAAGAGAAATGAGTCCACAGGAATTAATTGAAGTAGAAAGGGAAAAATATTTCTAGGGATTTTATAAAAAAAAAAAAAATATCAGCAAAATAAATTCTTTAATTGAAAGATTATTTCCGACCCAATTGCTTTGTGAAAGCAACAAATATTTTTTATTTTTATTTTTATTTTTTTTTTTTTTTTTTTTTTGAAAAAAAAAAAAATATTGGATTTTCTGTTTAGAGTAGAATATATTTTTTTTCCCATTAAATTTTCAGTCAATAAAACAATGAATGTTATTAACTTTTCAAAAATAATCTCCCTTTAAGTATTAAAATTTTAAAAACACTTTACATGAAACAAAGAAAATTGTATCCAAGCAGTTTTTAAACATAATTCAAAACTAGTTTATTTTTAAAAGCTCTTAATGCTGTTCAACAAAAAATGGAAATCAAAAAAGCACGTAATTTTGTAATCTTTATTGTTTTTCTAAAATCTCTTTTTCGAAAAGTTAGTATTTATTATTTTCATGAATTCAATCCGAATTCTATATTTTTATTTATTTCTTAATCCGTCAATTCTCAAAGGACTTCAAATTACAAAACAACTGTAATTAGCATATTTATTTATGACATGTTTATTGTAACAGAAAACTGTCTCTCTTAAATTTATGAATAAGTGAATATACATCCTTTATTGCTATAAATTTCATATTTCTTCACACAAGCACAATACATGAAATATTTACAAATTTAAAATATGAAAGTTTCAAAACTATCATTTTAAAGTTGCAAACAAAGTTCTTAATCTGTGAATCATTAAAGAACTACAAATTACGAAACAACTAGAGCTTAATTATTTTTTGAATTGTATATTGTATCAAAATATCTCTATCAAATTTGAAAAAATAACTGAATATATATCTTTTTGTTGTTATATATTTCATATTTCTTAATACAAAAGCACAATACAAGAAATATTACTATTATAAAAATACTTCAAAACTACCATTTTAAAGTAAACAAAAATCTTAATCTGTGAATCATCAAATGACTGCAAATTAAAACAACTACAACTAAAGCTAAATTATTTATGTCACATTTATTGTATCGTAATGTCTATCAACCAAATATAAAAATAATTGAACATATATGGAAATTTATAATAAATATGTGTGTCTTAATACAATAAATATGTGTAGAATAATAATAATACAATAAATATGTGTAGAATAATAATAATACAATAAATATGTGTATAACAATTCTTACAAATATAAAACATGAAAGTACTCTTAAAACTATCATTTTCAAACACAAACAAAAAGATCTTAATCTGTGAATCATCAAATGACTGCAAATTAAAAACAACTACAACTAGAGCTAAATTATTTATGTCAATTTATTGTGTCGTAATGTCTATCAACCAAATATAAAAATAATTGAACATATATAAAGATTTATAGCAATAAATATGTGTCTTAATACAATAAATATGTGTAGAATAATAATAATACAATAAATATGTGCAGAATAATAATAATACAAATAAATATGTGTTTTAATAATAATACAATAAAAATATTGTAGAATAATAATAATACAATAAATATGTGTAGAAATAATAATAATACAATAAATATTAGAATAATAATAATACAATAAATATATGTGTATAACAATTTTACAAATATAAAATATGAAATGTAATCTTAAAACTACCATTTTAAACACAAACAAAGATCTTAATCTGTGAATCATCAAAGGATTACAAATTACAACTACAATTAAAGCTTAATTATTTATTATTGTATCGTAACACCTCTCTACTGGTTTTAAAATATGTGAATATATAAAACTTCAAAATTTCATATTTCTTAGTACACAAGCACAATACATGAAATTTTTACACATTTAAAAAGTATGAAATGTTCCAAAACTACCATTTAAAATACAAAACAAAGACCTAGATCTGTTCATCAAAGACTACAAATTACAAAACAACTGCAACTAGAGCTTAATTATTTATGAATTGTATATTATATCACAACTTCTCTTTACTAAATTTATAAATAAGTGACAATATACACTTTTTGTTATAAATTTCATATTTCTTAATACAGAAGCACTAATACGTGTATTTACAATTGTAAAAATAACGGACCCACAATATAGTAATATAAGTGTTTTGACTGGTATTTATCCTGTTGTGTGTGGGTAAGGGGTATTTCCTTTATTTTTTGTATGAATCCAGGAATGGTAGATAACCCCCTCCCGGTCACACGGTCAGGGTCCAAAAGAACCGGTCGGTTTGGTGGGACCCCTTTTGGAGTTTTGCGGGCAAAAGGAAGACCCGTTGAAAAGCAAAGCGAACGATCTGCGACAGTGCGTGAGCCTGGTACACAATTTTTGCTGCGAGAATGGCTACTTGGATAATTTATAACATAATCTATGTCCATCTTTGAATTTGCGGGGAACATTGTTTTTTGTTGAAAGGTTTTGAGGCTACTGGTAAATCACTGCCTACCCACTCATGGGAATATTTCATTTGGGTATGCGTAATATTATGATTGCTTCTCTATAAACATTTTTATTTAGTCTGTTTCAAGTGCCAATGTAAAAATCCTAAATTTGATTGCAATTGTATATATTAGTATTCATTAAAAGGAAAGGAAAATAGTTGTTTGTTTCAGTATTCATTTTCGTATTTTTATTAATTGTTTTTATATTAATGTTAAATTATTTGGCCGTCCTACGAGTATACGTAGACTAACGGCATCATTTCTATGTCGGTGTTAACAATAAGTAATCCACAATACTGCATGTCTGCTGTCTAATTTGAGTGATGGGTTATATGATTGTCAAATAAAAACATTCCTCTCTACTGAGAATGAAATGTCAAAACTCTGCCAGTGTATTAAGTGGCAGGAGGTAGTATTTATTGTAATGAGTAATAGTATATACTAATTACTATAATAGTAATAGTCGATAGTACTTAGAGTAATGAGTGGATGACGTATTAATTCACAAATGGACGGGAAAAATTTCCAGAAATAACTATTTTGAAAAGCTAAACTTCTGGTTATCAAAAGGACAGAGTATTTGGAAACTCTAAATGTTCCAGTTTTTAATTTTGACAGACAGCCAATCTACTTCTTCTGCCATCCTTAATACTAAAAAACTCTCATCTAAGGGCAATAAAAATATATTTATTCTTTTTAGAAAGCAATGGAATTATTCTAAAAGTCATTTATGTTAGTAGTTTTGACGAAAACTAATAATAAGATTTCATATAAACATCTTAAATAAGAAATTGTTAAAAAATAACGAAAGAAAAATTATTAAAATTGTTATATTTCAAGTTAACGAAAAATCATTTACACAACAATTTATTTATTATTTTAATATTAAAATCATTTAATATCAAATAAAATTGTTTCTTATTTCTTTTAAACCTTAAACTAGAATAATTGTTTTCCACGTCCATTGTTAAAAGTTAATTTTTCAGAAAATCTATTTTTTCCATAATCTCTTTAGAAAGGTTTTTTTATTTCCACACATTTTCCCTTTTTATTCCCTATTTATTTCGTATTGCTAATGTCCTTAGTTAATGATTATACAAAACCATCCTATTCTAATCCCTGAAATGCTTAAGAATTGTGTAATAAAAGATTATTCGTGACTTTTATTTTTTTTTTTTTTTTTTTTTTGTATTTTATTATGTCAGATTACATTAAATAAGAAAATTTATTTTTAATGGCGTATTTATTTTTAAAAAGTATGCTTCATGGTTTTATATTTATTCGCGTAGGTGGCAAAAATTTATATTTGTGTTTATAAAAAAAAATGTTTTTTGAATGCATGATTTTGTAATTTACAATATAATTAATTTAAAATATTTGTGTATTTTTATAAATTTTCCTTAAATAGATTTGGTAAAAAGTATTAAATATTATTAAGCAATATTTGCATTGTATAGAAGTTGAAATAAATAATTTTTTTATTAATATTTTTATTTATTAATAATTTAATTTTTTAATAATATTTATTTTAATTATAAAATATATGTATTATAAAATAATTAAATATACTTAAATATTATAAAATAGTATGTTATAAAATATATGAATTTAATCTTGTAAAAATAAAATCTTATAAAATTATCCGTGTAATATTTGCCAATCCATACACTACCACTATACTACAGCACACCACACAACTGTGCTTAGAGCTGAGTTGCCTTTACAGTTTGGGAATGATGTGGGTGAGAAGAAGGCTGATTGAACTCTGTGACGCCCTACGATCATATGAGTCAGGAACCTTCGGCTTAAGTGCATTCTGAACCACTACAAACATCCATGACCTCACCGGGATTCGAACCCGAAGCCTGAGGGTAACCAGAGCCAGAGAATGGTATTAATCCATACAACGAATATCTATAATTCTCAGAAATTTATCAAACTGATGAACCCTACGTGGATGCATGTTTTCATACATTAAAATACAGCCAGAGCCAATAACAGCCAGAAAAATGACAACATCCTGATTTTATCCCTATACTTTATTAGATATATAACCTTTATTTTTGGACATATTACCTTCTGACAGAGGTATGGATGTCTATTCGACAAATCGGCATGATGCTTGTTCATATCATCTCACTGCTATTGTTATATATATTTAAGCTCTAGGACCGATAGCAGGATCCTAATGATTCTAGATTGAAGTGTGTGTATATATATATATATATATTCTAGAGGTTATCTTAATTTCTGTACTTTATTTATAATGTGAATATTTTTAATGGAATGAAAAATATAGAAAAAAATTGCAATTATTTGAATCTGTTTATTATCCTGCTTCTCTGCAGAAGACCATTTGATTCGATAACTGTTAGCCTTAGAATCTCACAGAATGTTGAAAATAAACTTTTCATGAAATTCGTCAAGCAGTCCGAATGAAATAAAAATTAAAACATCTGAATGAATTTTTTTTTAACTGTTCCTTCATAAGCACAAGTATAGATTTATAGGTTATAAGTTTTGAACTTTGAAGTTTTCGTCTCTGTTTACAAGCATTATAAAAAATATTCGACCAATATCTCGAATTATGCAAAAACGAGTGTCTTATCACGGAACACATACGATTTACCAAAGAAACGATAACACTACGATGCATAGCTTTCAATAAAAGTCTGACGTCACGTACAACACATTGAAAATGAGTTTTAATAGAAAAAGAAAACAGTTATATATGGCATATATTTGGTTTTAAACAATGCTCAAAATGACAGCCCATCAATCGAGGCTCATATAATGGCTAACAGTACAAGATCAATAGCCTCGTGAAGACAAAAAGTAGTATGCAGGCCAGCAACAAATATGTTATTTCTGTACTAACTGTAATTTTTATGTATAAATTTCTTCAGATTTCTTCAGAGAACAAATTACTCAGATCTGAGATTGTGGCTAGCAGCAACAGGTTTGGTTTGTCGCTCTACAGTCATTAGCGCACACTTTAGGTTAATTAGATCGGGACTCACAGATTAAAGGTGGATTTCGAACCACCAACAAGCATCCATACCATTGCAGGATACGGACCTGAAACCTGTGGTACCAACGGCCAGAGCACTAGCCAAGTTCTATCAGACCGATAACCACAATAGGATCTTGATCTCCAATATGCTGATGACATCGGCAATGGGAAAATGGATAGAAATCAATAAATGCTCCTCTTCACAGTTCGTAAATCATTGCCGCTACATTTACAATGGATAAAGTACATCGCAATTTTACGAACATAATGTCGACAAGGACTATACAGCGGTATAACTCTTAAAACTACATAACAAATTAAACCATTACAATTACAATAGTACATTTGAATATCAAGAACTATTAGTCTTTTTCAAGCGATTTTGGTCAATTTTATGCATCCAATCTAAAATCTAAGATAAAAGAAAATTCGCAATTCAGGAAATTTTTAAAAATTTTGTAGAAATAACTTTATCCGAACAAAGACAAATAGTATTTACACATTTTTATTTAATTAGCTGAAGATTTTAATCCAGCCAAAAATTCCGAATTGTTTTCTTCATTTATTGTTAAGAAAAACACACGCTTATTTATATATATGCAGTGTCTTCTTGTATACAGAGTCATTATAAAATCAATTGTTTTGTATGGCTCTGAGAAGACATGGAGTATGAGAAAGTGCGATGAAGAATTGTTGAGAAGAAAAAATGAATTTGAGAGAAACATATTTTGGTGCAGTGCAATGAAAATGGCGAGTGGAGAATTAGAGCAAATGAAAAAAACATATGATTAGGATAAATGGAATTAGAAATTGTTACGGACATAAGGAGAAAAGAGAATTCAATGGCTGGGTCATGTGAGTGAAAGAAATTAAACAGAACAAAAAGACTCCTTAAGGAAAACCCCAGCTGATCTATACCCAGAAGAAGGCCAAGTGTTAGATGCAGAGAGATAAAGTCGAAGAAGGCTTGATGACACTCAGTATTTACTACCTGGAAACAAAAGAGTAAATAGTCATGTGGAATAGTAAAAAATATGAAGTATGTCAGGACCTTCAAGGATTATAGCGCAAATGATGAAGATATATACGGTATAAAAGATGTTCAGGTGCACTGTAATATAAAGCAATTTAATAACGTTCTTTTATAAATAATTAAAATAAAAGTATGAACATTATACATATAAAATAATAAACCATAAAAAAACACGCTATAAAAATAATAAGTATAAAAATGCTAGGCTATAAAATAGTACAAATGCTACGCTATAAAGTACAAATGCTAAACTATAAAATAGTACAAATGCTAAACTATAAAATAGTACAAATACTAAACTATAAAATAGTACAAATGCTAAACTATAAAATGGTACAAATGCTAAACTATAAAACTGTAGCATAAATGCTACATAATAAAATAGTAGTATAAACGCTACTCTATAAAATTGTAGTATAAACTCTATAAAATTGTAGTATAAACGCTACTCTATAAAATTGTAGTATAAACGCTACTCTATAAAATTTAGTATAAAACGCTACTCTATAAAATTGTAGTATAAACGCTACTCTATAAAATTGTAGTATAAACTCTACTCTATAAAATTGTAGTATAAAATTGTAGTTAAACTCTATAAAATTGTGGTATAAACGCCAACTCAGAATAAAATTACGCTATAAAATGCTAAACTAGTATAAACAAATGCTAAACGCTATAAAATAGAAGCATAAATGATTACGTATAAACGCTACGCTATAAATTAGCTAAATGCGACATTATATAAACGCTACTCTATAAAATTAACGTAGTATAAATGCGATATTATAAAATTGTAGTATAAATACAACTATAAAATAGTAGTATAAATGGCACACTATAAAATAGTAGTATAAACGCTACTCTATAAAATTGTATATAAATGCGACATTATAAAATTGTGTAGTATAAATGCAACGCTATAAAATAGTAGTATAAATGACACTATAAAATAGTAGTATAAAAGTCAATAGGCTATAAACGCTACTGTAAAAATAGTATAAATATGCTATACTATAAAAATAGTAGTATAAATGCTACACTATAAAATTGTAGTAAATGTGCCCAAAAAATATGCTACACTATAAAATAGTAGTATAAATATGCTACACTATAAAATAGTATAAATGTTACACAATATAAAATTGTAGTATAAATGTTACACTATAAAATTGTATAAATGTTACACTAAAAATCAGTTGTAGTATAAATGTTACACTATAAAATTGTAAATGTATAAATGTTACACTATACAATTGTGGTATAAATGTTACACTATACAAAATGTTAGTATAAATGTTACACTATAAAAATGGTAGTATAAATGTTACACTATAAAAAAAGTATAAATAGTAAAAGTAAAAAATAGTAGTATAATGCTATATAAAATAGTAGTATAAATGCAATACAAATACTATAACTTAAATCAGCATAAAAGATTGAAACTTAAAATATTATTTTATGGTTTAAATATATGTATTAGTTTAAGTAATGAAAAAAATATATTTGAAACAATAAAAAAACCATAAATTGCTTTAAATATAATGCTCGAAAAGGTTACGAAAATATATTTTAAAAGTCACAAGCAATAAGATGGGAGCAGCACCCAATATCTTGCTTTAAGGATAATCCTTTGAAATTACATCTTTAAAAGGGCAAAAAAAAATCAAGTGATTGTTCCAAAAAAAGAACCATGAATCAGTCTAATCCTTACAAATCATGGCTGTGATTTACAAGGATTATCTAAGAAAACGTCTCATAAGCACTTTTTATTTTCTATTTCGCCCTATACTTTAAAGTTTAAATCTCTAAAAATCCTTTGCTTTTATCCAAAGCGCCCCCATTAAACAAGGGCGAACACTTGATAAAAATTCTTAGGGCTGCAATGTTCTATCCTTTTTTTTTCCTTTTTCCTTTTTTCTTTTTTTTGTCTTTTATCTTTTGAGTAAGAAGGATTTAAAAAGGAGAGTTTTCTAGATTGAAGACACAACATTACATTATGCTGCGTTATCAAGAAGCATGGTACATTTGTGTGCAATTGTTTGTGACTATCAAGCATGGTAAAATTTTGTGCACGATAAATTAGAAGTTTATAAATCTTTTACAGCATTTTTTGCATTGCAATTGTATGTGAATAAAAAATAACGATGGATTATTTATGATTTTTAGTAAAAAATCCAATTGTATTGCTACCATATAAATTTCAATAAGTCACTCAACATTGCAGTATGATGTGCCTTGTCGAGCATGGAAAATTTGTGTGCAATTGTTTGTGATTGTCAGGAGGGTAAATTATATGCATGGTGTGTTACAACTCTTTTACAGCATTTTTCAATTGAAATTGCATATGTATAAGAGATTTATAATGAAATTTTTACGTTTTTAGTAAAGAACAATCCAATTTATTGCTACCACAATAATACTGCGTTATCAAAAATGCTAATTTTGTGTGTAATTGTTTGTTATCAAGCATGCTAAATTTGTGTGCAATTGTTTGTGCCTGATCAAGTTTGTATGGTAAATTTGTGTGCAATTGTTTGTGGCTATCGAGCATGATAAATTTGTGTGCAATTATTTGCAACTGTCAAGCATGGTAAATTTGTGCACGTGGTATATTAGAAATTTTTTTCAGTATTTTTCAATTGAATTGCATATGTATAAAATATTTTATAATGGTAAATTTGTTTTATGATTTATAATGATAAATTTAATTTAACATGGTAAATTTGTGTGCACTGTTTTGACTGTCAAACATGGTAAATTTGTGTGCATTTTATATTAGAAATCTAGAAAAGTTTTAAGAACATTTT
>BPLR01018140.1:0-51313 GCA_021605095.1 Caerostris extrusa | reverse complement strand
AAAGTTCTGGCCGCATTGCTTATTCTTCCATATTTATTTCATCGCCTTCAAAGCTAACTCCGGACACAATGCACTTATGCCAACTTTTTTTCCAATCCTCAATGCATGCTAAAAAGTCATCATCGGCAGGGATGGCCTTTAAAGCGTGCACAGCGATTCACGTTGAATCTCTCTTCAATCGACGCAAAAGGGTGTCCCCTCGGCTTAGGCTAACAAAATTAAGTATATCATCAGGCCATTCTAAAAGGAAGGAATTTCTAGTCCGATGTTATCGCAATACATCGTAAATTTGTTTGACTAAATCCAATCATTTAGCGAACAGAAATAACATGGTTTATATGAGGCTACATATTCTCTCAGTAAAGTTATCCTCAGTATTTTTTATAACTACTTTTTTCAGTATAACTACTACTTTTCAGTATATTATAAATACTTAAAAAAAAAAAAAAAAAGATGGGATTGCAGTTTAGAGAAATGCGTTTCAAAATTAAAAATTTAAAAGTTAGTATGCATTGGCATATTTTTTTTTTCATAAGAACTTTTAAGCAGGTACAATTTATATTACTAATATCTGTTTTATTTTCCAAAAACATTTGATTTACTGATTTATTTTATATCTACTAGAATCTTTCACTAAGCTAATTATTGCCAGACAAGTTAATTATAACTTGCAATTTAGATTTGGCATGTTTATTTATACTTTTTTAAAATTTTATTTTGACTATACTACAAAGCCCTGTACGTGACTTATCGAGGCTGATGCAACTCCTTTAGTTAAATTAGTGAAAGGAATTTCATTTTGATAAAGTTGATTCATCGATGGCAATCAATACAACTGTGCATGTCTTTCACAAAAGGATAACAAGTTCTTCGTAAATAGGACATTCCCAAGAGCCCTCAGAGAACCTCTTGAGGGTTCTGGAAATATTTTGAATTCGTATGCATCTTCCGACTTATTCGTAAATATTTTTACGAAAAAATATTTGGTATTGATATTGAAATGATAACGGTAGGTGAAACTTCAGAATCAATATCAGAGGAAATAGATGCATTGCTCAGATTTAATAAACCAAATTAATCATCTTATGCATTAAAAAGCAATTCATATACGTAAAAATTATACATTTTTGTAATTAGTTTAGCGAGTTTCTTCAAATTCAAAATTAATAGAAATATTTATATCATTTAAAAATTTGTCAAAGTTTTTTTTCCAGATTCAAGATTTACTTGAAATGATAACTGTAGGTGCATCTTCAGAATAAATATCAGAGTGAAATAGATGCATTGACAGATTTAATAAACAAAACTAATATATATATATATATATTAGTAAAAATTGGTAAAAATTTTACAATTTTTGTAATTAGTTTAGTGATTTTCTTCAAATTAAAAACTGAAAGAAATGCTTAAATCATTAAAAATTTTCTAGTCTGGAAAGTTTTTTCCAGATTCAAGAATTGTTTGAAATGATAACTGTAGGTGAATCTTCAGAATAAACATCAGAGTGAAATAGATTCAATGTCAGATTTAATAAACAAAGCTGAATACCTTAAATACAATATATATGTATAATTTCTTACATTAAGAAGCAATATCTAGACAAAAAAATATAATATTTGTAATTAATTTAACGATTTTATCCAAATTAAAAGTTGTAAAGAAATAATTAAATCATTTAAAATTTTCTAGTCTAAAAATTTTCTTCAGATTTAAGATTTGTTTGAAATAATGACTGTGTGGTGTATCTTCAGAATGAATGTCAAAGTGAAACAGATGCATTGCCAGATTTAATAAACAAAAATAGAAAATATAATATACATATATAATGTCTTACTGTAAGAAGCTAATACCCAGGTAAAATTTACAATTTTTATAATTAGTTTAGCTATTTCCTTCAAATTAAAAATTGAAAATGCTTTTAAATCATTTAAAATTTTCTAGTCTGAAAGTTTTTTCCAGATTTAAGATTTGTTTGAAATGATAACTGTAGGTGAATCTTTCAGAATAAATATCAGAGTGAAATAGACGCATTGTCAGATTTAATAAACCAAATCCATCATCTTATACATTTGAAAGAAATTCATACGTAAAAACTTATAAATTTTTGTAATTAGCTTAGCGATTTTCTTTAAATTCAAAATTAAAAGAAATATTTAAATCATTTAAAAATTTGTCAAAGTTTTTTCCAGATTCAAGATTTATTTGAAATGATAACTCTTATTGTAGATTATTATGGAGATCCTTGGCCTCTTAGCGGCCACTAGCTCCTTCATTGTAAAATGTTGAAACATAGCGGTGGTCTCATGCCCTTTTGAGTTAATAAGCAAAATAGATAATTAAATGCCCTTTTTCAAAAATAATTATTTATTTAATAAAATTATAAGATGAAAAATAACAAAAATTTCAAAAATGTAGATGTTGATGAAATCAGTTGCATCTAATAAAACAGAATGAGCAAAGGTCAATTAGGAGAAAAAGCGAACTTTTTTCATCTAGGCAGTTGTAAGGAATCAATTTAAAATATTTAGTTAATTTAAAATAGTTAGTGAAATGATAACTGTAGGTGAATCCTTAGAATAAATATCAAAAAGTTAAATAGATGCATTTCCAGATTTTATCAACAAAACTAAAAATATAATATATATATATATATGTCTTACTTTAAAAAGCAATACCTTGGTAAAAAAAATTTACAATTTTTATAATTAGTTTAGTGATTTTCTTCAAATTAAAAATTAAAAGAAATGTTTAAATCACTTACAATTTTCTAGTCTAAAAGGATTTAATCAAACTAAAGATTTATTCTGAGAATAATAATGCCGAATGTAATATTTATATAAATATGCATATTTTAAGCAGTTTTACTTTTAATAACATAAATAAAAATTAGTTACATATGAGAACATATTGAAATTAAGAATTTTTCGCCTCCTTTTATAATATACTAAGTCAAAATATGTCATCACATGTCCTTAAAATATTTTCAGCTAAAATTAAACAACCAATAAGCTCACTGCTGCATATTATAACTGTTCTTAAAAAAGCATGAAAAGGTAATTTATTTTTTCAAAAACAATTTTTTGATACAGAGTAACCCATAAAAAATGAAAGACAATAGTGTTATTTAAAATTTTTAGATTAAATAAGTAACAAATAAAACCGCAAACGGAAATACATTTCTATTTATCACCATAAAAAATATAATGAAAACTTATAACAATTTATATATAAACTTACGATTTGGTAAAATTATAATGTCAAATTTAAACCCTTTGAACTAAAAGCAATGTACAAAAAGGCCAGTACATCTAAATCACTTAAAAGACATAAAATTTGTTGCATATTATGAAAATATTATTTAAATATTACATATTAAAAACAATCAATTCATAATTTACATAATTCGTTATTTAATTTTAATCATTTCTTTTATTTTCATTTATATATATTTTTTTTATTAATTTTTAATTTTTATTTCTTAGGTTGTATATTGTTTTACTTTTGAATAGTTTATAATTATTCCATTTGATAAAATTAAAAACGAAATAAAAATTTAATTTTTATCAACAACACATCTGACAGAAGCTCCCAAAGTATTACAGTGTTCGATGTTTTTTTTTTTTTAAAACAAGTAATATAAAAAATATTTTTTTTTAAAAAATAAATTCCTACTTTTTTTCACTATATTCACTATATTTACCTTTATAAATAAAGTTGAAATTTTCGTCTTACATCTAGCGCCATCTATTGGTAGATACATACAACTTAAATCTAAAAAAGGACTAAAATTAATTAATTAAATTTAATTAATGAATTAATATTTGAAAAACTGCATTAACATGAAGTGTTCATCCACTACAAGTTTCAAAACGTACTTGAACTTGAGTGGATGGATAAAAGCATTTTATTAACGGTTGAAAAATTTGAACAAGATATATATAGGGAGAGTGGGAACAAATAGTAGGAATTGAATAAAAGTCGAAATAAAAGGGTTATTAAATAAATTTTTAAAATAAAATTTCCCTTCTATGCTTTAATAAACTAAAAAAATTAGAAAGTATAAAAGTACGTTTAAAAATCAAACAAGAATGTAAAAAGTAATTCCAAGAGAAATTATTTTTAGTAGATTGAACTCAATGAATTCATTTATTGAATGATTTTGCTATTTTGTTTTTAAAAAATGACATTAATCTATTTTCTACTGTGTATTAGGAAAGCTTATTTTGTTTGGTTTGTCGGTCATATTTTTGCACACTTTAGGCTAGTTAATCCGAAAACTACTGTTTAATGTGGATTCCGAACCACCAACAAACATCCATTCCACCGCAAGGTTTGGTTTGCCATTCCATGGTCATTTTTGCACACTTTAAGCTAGTTACACCGAGACCTAGTGTTTAATACGGATTCCGAACCATCAACAAACAACCATGCCACTGCCAAGTTTGGGTTGTTCCTCTACGGCTATTATTTTCAACATTTTAAGATAGTTAAACCAAAACCTACAATTTAGTGTGGATTCCGAACCACCAACAAACATCCACGCCACCGTCAGGTTTGATTTGGTTTGGTTTGTCGCTCGTCTTTTTTGCACACTTTAGGTTAGTTAAACCGAGACCTACAGTATAATGTGGATTCTGAACCACCAACAAACATCTATGCCCCAGCCAGGTGTGTTTTGTCATTCTACGGTTATCTTGTGCACACCAGGGCTGAACAGACCGGAACACCTATAGTTTAAAATGTGGATTCCGAATCACTCACAAACATCAATGCCCCCGCCAGGATTCGATCCTAAAGCAGCCAATTGGCGGTTTGTTATGGGTGTGGGGTTTGTTAGTGGTGTTTGTTGGTGGTTCTGAATCCACGTTAAATGTAGGTCTGGTCTAATTAGCCTAAAGTGTGCAAAAAATTACCGTAGAGCTGCAAATCAAACCAAATCTGTGGTCTCACGGAAGGAACGAAAGGGGGGGGGCGAGTTTTTGTTGTGATGGGTTTGTGAGTTTGGTTTATCGTTTACGGTCATTTTGTGCACACTTTAGCTTTTTGTGCTAATTAGACCGGGACCTACAGTTTAAAGTGTATTCCGAACTACTAACAAACATCCGTGCCACCGCCAGGACGCGAACCTGAAGCCTGTGGCACCAAAGGCCAGAGCGCTAGCCAATTGGGCATCAGGCCGTATTTATTTTGCAAATAAAGTCCAATTTAAAGAGCTTCTTGACCAAATCACGACAAGCCAGCTTAAAATAATGTCACATGAACATATAAAACTAATTATTTTCTTTCCAAAATTTATAAATCTCTTAGAGAAGCCCTAAACAACATGAAATGTCTCCCTTTTAATATTTTCATCACCGAAAAGAGGAACAAAGAAAAAAAAATTTAAATTTTGAACAAGGAAAAAAAAAAAAGTTCGTGCACCTAAGCATTTCCTGTGAAACCAGCATTCTTATCTTTAGACAATTTTAAAATCTAAGCTCTTAAATGGTGCAAAAACTTTCCGCAAAATGTAATGAAATATTTGATGCATAAATTTCTCCTGAGACTGGAAGATGAGTGATTAGATTTACGAGATACATCCTGGCCACCCCGAAAGAAAATTTTCCGCAAGAAAGAAAAGCAGAAGACCTAAGGATATTTTTCGTTGAGTCGATGAATAATATTCTATTGGGATAAGGACATCTTTGTAGGGGAGAGTTAATAGAATATCTTCAGCTCAGATTGGCGTATAAATTGGCGTAAATGAAAATAAATTAAATAATGTAATAAATCTGAAGGACTTACTACCATCAATCAGTAAAAATGATGTTAGACAGGCACTTGTATAAGGTTTCATGTAAGGGACACTAAATAAATTGATATTTGTCGAAATACCTTTTCGTTGTTTAGTGGTAGTGGACACTAGAAACTAAAATTAGGACACTTAATTTTGTCAACAGCATTAACAAGTAACATAAAAATTTTTTTTTTAAAGTCAATTTCTACTTTTTTTCACTATATTGCAGAAAAATCCTTTACAAATAAAGTTGAAATTTTCCTCTTACATCTGGCGCCATCTGTTATTAGATACATGCAACTTAAATTAAAAAAAAAACTAAAATTAATTAATTAAATTTATTTAATGAATTAATATTTGAAAAACTGTATTAACATCAAGTGCCATCCACTGCAAGTTAAAAAAATTTATTTGAACTTGAGTGGACGAATAAAAAGTATTTTATTGACGATTAAAAATTAGAACAAGATATATATAGTGAGTGTGTGAATTAATAGTAGGAATGGAATAAAGAAAAATAATTATTTGATAATCAAATATAAGTTATTAATAAAATAAAAATATTTTTTGTTGTTTGTTTAGTATTTTCATGAGTAGCAACTTCATAAAAGTTTATATTATGTATCAGTGGCCAACGTGCGTTATAAGAACAATCTCATAATCAATAATTTATCGGAATAAATATTCAAAAGAATATATATTTCAGTTCTTATTACTATAATTAAAAATTCAGCAAATAACTATCAAAGTAGCAATAAAATAATCATTATATTGTTCGGAAAAAGAAGAAATTACGAATTCCTCAAATTACAGTATTGTAACCCTAAAGAAATTGGCGAAATATTCTTGGGCTGTAAGATTGGCGATTTCATCAGGGGTGTTAGATTTCAAAAGAAAATATGCTAAATTTGCTAATGCTAATGCTAATGCTAAATTTCTTACTCACTGGTGATAAATACTTTGTGTCTATAAAGTCTTTGAAAAATTTGTAGACTCCTTAGAGATGTTAACAAAGTTTCTAATATTGTCTTGTCTATTTTCTTGGTTTTTTAAAAATATTATTCAAAAATTACTAAATTCGGATCCTTTGGTTTTGAAAAATCCTCCCTGAGGTTAACCGTAAATTACGTTAACCAACGTGACTCTTTGAATGACCTTGAGCCGTCTTATATATACATTATACCTCTTGGACCTTAAGAGGCACCTTGCTTAAATTTATCAAAAGATGAAAAATATAAATAAAATAAAATAAATAATCAGTTATAATCATACCGTCAATAAAATAGATTTTCATGTCATTTTCTTTCTCTTGAAATCAGACTTTAAATCGTTATAACAAGTGGATAAATTATTCTTTTTTTTTCATCATTGGGGAATGATTTCATTCCATCATTGCTTCAGATTCATTCCATCATTGCTTTAAATTCATTCCATCATTGTTTTAGATTCATATCATTGTTTCAACTTCATTCCGTCATCGTTTCAGATTCATTCCATTTACCTAGATTCCCATTTGTTTCTTTATTGCATATTTAACAATGGGCAATTTTAAACAATACTCATCGTTTAACTGAAAATATATTGTGTTATGCCAAAAAAGAAATGCTTAAATATTCATTGTTTTAAGTTGTTTAAACATTTCTGTGTTTAAAATTACGTTGTGTTGTAATTAAATTGCTATGCATAAACAAATTATCTTTGTAAATTTGGATGAAGTGTATGTTTTTGTACGAGGTGAAATAATATACTAGTGGAGCATTTTAAAAAAATTGAAATTTTTAATAAACTTGACATAACGTGGGAGGGTCAAAATATTGATTTTGATTCCCAAAAACATTGGGTAAGCTACAAATTCCATTTTCATTTTTCAAAGGATTTTATGTTTATTATCATTTTATCTCGCAATTATTTATCTCAAGAAATTTGTTTTAAAATTCGTTTTGTTGCTTTCAAATGAATATTAATACATATAAATATAAACATATATTTGCTCAATTAATTCAGACATTTCAAATATCGCCGGAATTAGTTTTAGCGTTTCTCAAAGACAAACGTAACTCAAACACTAATGAATATTTTGACGTCAAATTTCACACAAATTTCAAGGACAGTTCCAGAAAAACAAAAACAAAAATAAAATCCATAAACCCCGGGAATTTTAATTGAAAATTGGTCTTACTTTTTTGGACACAATAGTATCTTACATATTTAAACAAGACTAATAAATTCACTACAGAAATATTTATCAGCAAACTTATCATTTATGTCTTTGAAGTAGAACATTGCACTCGTGCTGTATCATTTAAATTTTTTAGAAAATAGTGTCAAAAGTCAAGTTTTTTCCCCACTCCATTTTGTCGGTTTCAAAATAAAACTTTTTTTTTTTCTCCTTGCATCGTTTCTTCTTTCCAAGTGATTTATTATTATTATTATTATTTTAATATCAGAATGTTTTTCATTTATTATACACTCAAGAGCCAAAACATTATGACCACCCCCCTACATTTTGCAATGAACTCGCCTGGATGACGTGATCAGGTGGAAGTGGTATTTAACTGGTATTAAGTGGTGATATTAATCCATGCCAAGGCGGGTTGAAGCTGTGTTGCGCCAAAAGGTGGGCCAACTCTTATTGACAGGTGGTCATAATGTTTTGGCTCTTGAGTGTAAGAAATAAAGAAAACTCATCAACAATTAATAAAATTCTTTTTCGTCATTTCGGATTGGATTGGATTGCCGCTCTACGGTCATCTTGTGCACACGAGAGCTAAGCAGACCGGGAACTACATTTTAAAGTGGATTACGAACCACTAACAAACATCCATGCAAACTGCCAGGTTTGATTTAGTTTTGTTTGTCGCTCCTTTTTATGCCAGAGATGAGTATTATAGATGTGTAGGATGAAAGACTGTCTGTCTACAGTTTGATTTGGTTTGCCGCTCTGCAGTCATTTTGTGCACATTTAAGGTTAATTAGACCAGGACTTACTGTTTAACGTGGATTCTGAATCACTAAAAACATCCATGCCACCGCCAGGATTCAAACCCGCGATACCAAAAGCCAGAGCGCTAGCCATTTGGTCACAAAGGCCGCCGTCAATTAACAACGTAATTTTTTCTAGATTTTCCCCCTAACTTTATAAAATTTTATTAAAACTTTTTCTTCTTATTCAGCAAGAATATTTTACATATTTAAAAATGACTAATAAATTCATTAGAGAAATACTGCATATTTAAACAAGATAAATAAATTCACTACAGAAATACTACATATTTGAACAAGACTAATAAATTCACTACAGAAATACTACATATTTGAACAAGACTAATAAATTCACTACAGAAATACTACATATTTAAACAAGACTAGTAAATTCACTACAGAAATACTACATATTTTAACAAGACTAATTTAAAGAAATACAAGACTAATAAAATCACTACAGAAATACTACATATTTAAACAAGACTAATAAATTCACTACAGAAATACTACATATTTAAACAAGACTAATAAAATCACTCACTACAGAAATACTGAATATTTAAACAAGACTAATAAATTCACTACAGAAATACTACATATTTAAACAAGACTAATAAATTCACTAAAGAAATACTACATATTTAAACAAGACTAATAAATTCAGTAAAGAAATACTACATATTTAATCAAGACTAATAAATTCACTACAGAAATACTACATATTTAAACAAGACTAATAAATTCAGTACAGAAATACTACATATTTAATCAAGACTAATAAATTCACTACAGAAATACTACATATTTAAACAATAATAAATTCACTACAGAAATATTTATCAGCAAACTTATCATTTATGTCTTTGAAGAAGAACACTGCACTCGTGCTGTAGCATTTAAATTTTTTTAGAAAATAGTGTCAAAAGTCAAGTTTTTTTACCCCACTCCATTTTGTCGGTTTCGAAGTAAAATTTTTTTTCTCTCCTTGCATCGTTTCTTCTTTCCAAGTGATTTATTTTTGAGTTTCAGAATCTATTCTGTTGGTCGCAGAAAATAAGATGATCCCGTCAGATTTCAAAATCGATCTTACGGGTTTCGATCTATCTCACAAGCAGAATAACAAAGTTGAGAAAGGAAGTAAAAAAAAAAAAAAATCCTTTATGCCCTATATGAAAATAAATTAGATTTTTACAGAGAAATAATGAAATGTCTGAAAAGAAAGGAAATGCCAGATTTCATATGCTGATCATGTTCGTTGGAAATCACGATTACTATCGTGATTGTTATACCATTTTGTTCTTTCAATTTATCTTGAATGGAAAAATATTTTATCATTCCTTTTTAGCAGATTACTGTTATTCGAGTTTAAATATTCACTTGAAATTATACATTAGCGGTGATTACGTGCAAATAACTGAGCATGTAACATCACGCGAGTGTCTTTAAAACTTACTTTATTTGCGAGAATGAAAAAAAAAAATTAAGTGATAAATGACTTAATGCATAATAAGTATATTTATTAAGTGACAAATGTATTTAGAATTCCTTACATGCTTTATTTCTTTACGTGCATTATTTTTAATTTTATTTGTGGTATGCAGTTAAAAATCTACTGTTGCTAATTAATTTCATTTTCAGGGTCTGATGGCCGAGTGACTAGCGCTATGGCGCTCTGTGCCACAGATTATGGTTTCGAAAATCCGACCTGGTATGAATTGGCTAGCGCTTTGACCTTTGGTACCACAGGCTCCGGGTTCGAATCCTGGCGGTGGCATGGATGGTTGTTAGTGGTTCGGAATCCCTGTTAAACTGTAGCTATCCGCTCTGTTTAGCCCTCGTGTGCTCAAGATGACTATGGAGCGACAAACCAAACCAAACCGGCGAGCCATGAATGTTTGTAGTGGTTCGGAATCCACTTTAAATAGTAGGTCCCTATGTAATATGAATGTAGAGCGTTGGTCGTAAAGCTTACATCCTAACTCTTAAAAGTCAGCGTCACGGAGCCAAGTTAGGTTCAAATCGCTGCTTCAAATAATGAGAAGAATTGATGGCGTTTGTGATGTTCAGCATCTTGCCTCGTTAGTCGGACTACCTTCGGCGGATTTGCGGTGTTTCTATTATACGATACTCATGTCAAAGGTAGTTCTCCCTAAAAAAGGTCTCCCGGAAGGTAATGCCCTCCTTCTTCTGTTACCCGGAGCTAAGTCAGACTTCTACCTACGGGTGCTTCATCACAACAGAAGTTGCCTCCCTTTTGCCTCCTTTCATGAGATCACATGGGTTCTTGGACTTGATCTAGATGTTGCTGCCAAGCAGGATAAGAAGTCCCAACAGTTTTATTTTTCATATCATTCTTTCAGTATCAACTACTACCTTAATATTAATTCTTTTGCAAATATTTATCAAAGTCTGGTTGGTAGATGTGTGTTTGTCTGTTATAAATGAAATTATGGACAACCTATAGAAGTTTTGGTTATGAAAATGAGTTGCCAATTAAGAAGTTTGCCATCCTTTTATTGTAACAACCTTAAGAATTCATTATTCAAAAATTAGGAGGATATACTAGGAAAAAAAAAACATTAATAATAATTTTTCTTTATGTATTCTTGTAGTTATTTTGAAATGCCAGCCATTTTGGCCCAATGTCCTTTGCCACTAAAATGGCAAAAATGCATACATTTGTTGAGGATGCATCATTAAATATGCATATTCATTTGCATATTTAATATGCATATTCACATTAAATATGCATAGGTATGTACATTAAATATGCACAATTTGAGTTGGAGACCTAATATTGTGTCATTGCAATTTGGAACTAATATTCCCAAAGGGAAACTCGCATCCTTTTTCGAATCTTTTCGAACCAAACGGTTTTTCTAACCTATTGATTTGTCACTCCTATCCCCAGCATAGACATGAAAGATTTAGGTTCAGCATAATTTACCAACTTGACTTCACTTGGCGCTTTGAGATGTATGCTCGCTGACCCTGTTTTATCTCAATTTATCAAAATGTTGTTGCTGTGTTTTTAAATAGAGCAGACAAAACAATTTGTCAGAAGTGAAAATGAAACCCTTATAGAGGAATTACTCTAAAATTCGAAATTTTAAAAATCCTTGCCTGTTAATTTACCAAGATTCAAATTAAGCCTCTTTATTTCTTTTTTTAATCGTCAAATTTTTTGTTATTACAAATTTATATAATATGCTATTGTGTATTATATAAAAATAAATAAAATTATTTATATAATGATATATAAAGCTTGCATTTGTATAATAGGTTTTTAATAATAATTTAATATAAGATAAGAATTCGTGCAAATATAGATTTCCGTTCTTTATAACTATGATGATGATCATCATCATCATTATAGCAACAGCCTCATGGTGGGCCAAAGCCGTCTGCTTGCTAGAAGATTTTGAGACTGATGTTTTTCTTTTTTACGGTTTAGGGTTGTCAGCCCTACGTCCAACGCTAATATGACTGTAGTCCAACACTGTACAATCATATTAGAGCGGGATCCACGGTTTAAAGTGCGACGACTATAAACATCCATAGCACGGCCGGGACTCGGACCCGAAACCTGTGCATACCACGCATGTGCATGAAAAGTATACCACGTAGAAATTCAATTTGGGAACTACGCAATCTCATCACATCATATTTTAGATGACGAAAAAAATAATAAAATAAATATAAATTAAATAAAATTTAAAAAATAAATAAAGATAAAAAAATAAATAAAAATAAAATTAATGAAATAAAATATATTAAAAAATAAAGTAAAATAAAACAAGAAATAAATGAAAATAAAAATTAATTAAAAAAATAAATAAATAATAAATAAATAAATAAAAAAATTAAATTAAATTAAAAAAAAATAATCAATAAATAAATAAAAAAAAAATTAAATTAAATTTAAAAAAAAAACAAAACAAAAAAAATAAATAAATGAAAAAAAAAAAAACAAACAAACAAAAAAATAAATAAATAAATAAAAAAAAAAATTTTTTATAATAAATACCCCTCAGTATTTAGGTTGAACAACACATCGATATTGAAAATGATTTATTATAATTATTATATAAGAAAATAATCGATTTAACTTTTGCTCAAGAATGTAAGACAATTCATATAAGTTGTTCCCTTTTATTCTGAATTAAATTTCTGAATAAGTGCACGTAAAAAAATTATCAATATCCCTCCTTTTGCTTTAAATTAAATTCCACAGAAAATAATTAAATAAATAACACAAAGAAGAGTAGTGAAGATATTTTTTATGAGTTTCCATTTTTAATCCTAAAAAAAAAAAAAAAAAAGAAAACAACTTTGTTACTTAAAATGCCGTTGATTTGTTTTAAGAAGAGTTGGCAGTTTCTTAAATTTATAAAGCTTCTTAAAAATAAAATTGACAACTCTCAATATTATCAATTTGCTTTTAATCTGATATGGGTTTAAAACATTTGATAAAAGCAAGCCATGACAAGGCAGATTAAAGGAGCCATTTTTTTTTACTAAATTAAAAATAGCAGCATCCAATATGTCAGCGATTTCTTTTCTTTTTTTTTTTTGAAACCCTTTTGAGTTCCATTTTTTTTTTTTTTTTTTTTTGATAATTCTCAGTTTATTTATTTTGTATTAGAAAATGTTATTAATTATAAAAGAGCTGTAAAAAACATAAACTTTTCATATTTTTCAATTACTACTATTAGTTCACACACACTCGCTATATATATCTTGTTCAAATTTTTAATCGTTAATAAAATACTTTTTATTCATCGACTCAAGTTTACATTTTTTTTTTTAATTTGTGCCGGAGGACACTTGATGATAAAATAGTTTTTCAAATATTAATTTAGTAACTAAATTTTATTAATTAATTTGAGTTTTTTATTTAAGTTGCATGTATCTAATTCATGCCAAATACTTTGTAATTTCGATTCAAAATATCACTGGCAGCCGAATTGACTTTCTTTATGCTGCTTACAGAGCCATCTATTAGCATACTTTTAGAACTGTTTTTGACGACGTACCATTTCTTCCATCTTCAAATATCTTCAGTTCAAATTTGAATTCATTGTAACGAATGTTTTTTTTTTACAGCATTTTGAAAGGGGGATTTTAACCTGTATTGCTAGAATCGAAAGGGCGAGAAAGTGTTAATCATTAGGGCATTAATAATTTCTGGCTATTAAGTTAAATGACTGCTTCTTCAAAGTAAAAAAAAAGTTTTCCTTTACGACACACCAACATATTCAAGAGTTCTTATTCTGTCATAGGAAAGAAGTCTCGTCCAAGAAATTCCGTATTCTCCAATTCTTTTCTAATTGTCAGATATCTCTGAAACATACTCGCTGAAAAAAAGGAAAGCGGCATTTATTGCCCTTCATGAGAATGTTCATGAAGGCCAATAAATGTCACATTTGTTGTTCTTTAAGAGATAACGGAATAAAATCTTTTAAGACCTTTTTATTGCCGTTGAAAGACAATTACACGTATAGTCACAAACATTACTGTGTATCCCCTTGCATTTGGAAGCAACGGCTACAATTCAAGTATATGCTAGAATCGAAAGGGCGAAAAATGTTTATCATTAGGATATTAAAAATTTCTGGCTATTATGTTAAATGACTACTTTTTCATAGTAAGAGAGAGAAGAAAAAGTTTTTACTTTTTGGGAACATCTTCAAACCCTTCAAACTCTTATTCTGTCGTAGGAAAGAAGTCTCGTTCAAGGAATTCTCGTATTCTCGAAGTTCTTATTCTAGCTGTCAGATATCTCTGAAACATACTCACTAAAAAAAAAAAAAAAAAAAAAAAAATATGTAGTGCCTCCGACGTCGATAGTCAATTTTCTAAACTCATTTTAGAAAATTTTTCGAGTTCTGACTGTAGCAGTTGCATTACCTCACCCCCTCCCTACAAACACATACAAAAAAAAAAAAAAATATCATCTCGGATACGTCAGATTTTTCCCATTCACTACAAAACCGCGCCTTCAGAAGATTTTGACACAAAACGGCAAAGAAGAAGATTTTAAAATCGAGTTTAAAAAGCAAGATTTTGGGAAGTTATGTATCTTTTCCAAGTTTCGGAGCCGAATGAAGGACGCTGATGTCCTCTGAAAACACAAATTTCTTCCAGAAGTGCAGCCGGAATTCTGTTAAGGACGAAAAACTATAAAACTGGAAAATTTAGTTTACTCAGTTCCTGGCTTTCTTTTCCTGTTTCTGTGTTTGTTTTAAGCTTTCCTCCTTCTTGCAGGATGATGGGAGGGAATGGGATGAATAAAAAGGGGTGGAATCGGGCAGCTCAACTCCCCCGAGGAAGCAGGAGTCACGCCCTCAAGCCTCCCGAAGTGGGCAACTTGGCACTCTTGTAAATTGGGGGATTGTTCAGAAAATAAATGTGGTAGATAATGTTAGGCTTGATGAGCCATTGATGGAACTACAGTACAGTGAGTTGAGTGTAAGCTTTGAGCACAGTTTAAGCTTTTGTAATAACAAAAATAAGGCAAAAATAAATTGTTGGAGCATAAAAATTCATATAATTTTAGAATGAAATATGTTATTTTCACAAGCTGAAGCTGATATTTTTTTTCTAATACAGAGTATATAACATTTGCCATTGATGTGTGGCAGATCAAATGGTGATGCAAGATTGCATGGCCACCTGTATTTATCCAGGAAAAATACATGTGGCCCTACAATCTTGCATCCCCATTTTGCTCTTCTCGTGTGCCTTCTGGGCAGGGCGATTACAAGCTTGATCCCCATTTTTATCCCGAATTTTAAAAGTGAACTATGGTAATCAAGGCACAGTCTTATTATGTGTGTATAGATGTGGTGTGGTGCAGTAGTAATCCAACGGGAGGGCGCGTGATGGCCTGGTGAGTAGCGCTCTGGCGCTCGATACTACAAGTTTCGGGTTCGAATCTCGGCGGTGACACGGTTGTTGTAGTGTTTGGAATCCACTTTAAGCCGTAGTTCCCAGTCACATATGACCGTAGAGCGTCACAGAGCGCAATCAGACTTCTCACCCCCATCATTCCTAACTGTAAATGGGCAAATCAGGTCTAGGTATAATGATGTTGTGCGTGTAGTAGTAGTAATCCAACGGAAGAACTTTTTAACTGCAGATTTATCATGTCCATCTCTAGCATAGATAAGAAAACCTGCAGTTCAGCTTATTTACGGGTTTTGAACCTGTCCTGAATCCGATACGTTAACGCCAGGCAAAGCTGTTTTGTTTTTATAGCTATTAGCTTCATGATTTATAATCTAACCACATAGCTGATATTCTATTTTATACAGTGCAAAATCACATTTTGGAGACGAGTAAATAAATGATTTTTATTCGTTGCAACAAGTCAGATAACAAAGAACCATGATGTCCCAAAGCACACGAATCTGCTATTTTTATTTTTTATAATTAGAGATGGGAATCGAGCCTATAACTTCTCTCTCCAAAGAAGGTATGACTCAACTATCTATTTTAAAAGAAATAATAAAAAAAGTTTTGTTTGTTTGTTAGTATTTTATACGAATTTTTTCCCCATTACGGAACAATAAATTTATCAGAAGCTTGTAAATTAATAAAGCTTATAAAAGATAAATTTACATAATTTAAATCTATGAAAATTGATTTATATCATAAAATGATATATTTTTAAAATTTAATATTTTCATCTTTAAATGCAATGTTTAATATATAATGTTAGTAAATATGACACAATATTTAATATTTTCAGCTTAAAATGGTATCTAACCGTTATATTCGTTGTACTTCAAATTTTGCTTTAAATTTTAATTTTATTTTAAACTTTAAACACTTTATTTGATTGCGAGCAATATAAGCGAGGAATTATATTGCGTGCAATTAAATTAAAAAAATAATAATAATAGTACAACATGGGCAAAATAATTTCACATTCTGCTATTGCGAAAATAAATGTATCAGTAAATCTTTGCACATATTATTGAATGTTTATGTCCCACATTTTATGTCATGTTAAGCAATATTTTATATTGGTATTATTAAAACTATTTTTCCCTTTAAGTAAACTTTAATAAAAGATCGTTCTTAAGCTTAGGAAGTTTTTATAAGTCAATTGATGATTTTCGGCTTTTTAGCCTTTATTATTTACACTTAATTCTTTTTATTTAATAGAATATGTGATATGCTCAACTTGCCTGGATGCTATGGCAGTTAATAAGCAAACCTTGATTACAAACTTCTTTTAGCATCGAAAGCTTAAATTGTCGGACTGCAAATAGAAATGCTCACACACACACACACAAAACAAGCACATCAATACATATATATATATTTATGTACCTGTATTTTGATGCTGTACCGTTTCCCCCTTCTTCAAGTATCTTCAGTTCAAATTTGAACTCATTGTGACAAACGGTTCGTTTTTTACAGCATTTTGAAAGTTGGACTTTAATTTAATCACCCTGTATATATACATGTATTTCTATTCAATATGTTCAAAATTTGTATATATAGCAGAATCAATCTGATATATATATATATAAAAGAGAGAGAGAGAGAGAGAGAGAGAAAATGAGCTGAGATGTAAAGTTTTTAAACTTGTTCTGTTCTTAGCTCTGTTATCGTATTACATAAACTTTTGATTGACAAAACTTCCAAACAACTTATGTAACGTTTATTGTATATGTTAACGTTAATGTATAATCATATGTTAACATACTATATGTAATGTTTAATATACGTTAACACATTAAACGTTAATGTTATGTAAACATATTAAAAGTTAATGTTTAATGTGTTAACGAATACATATAACGTTATGTTAACGTTTAATCTATTGTCTAAATTTAAAAAAAGAATGCTTTGTTATAAACTGGACCAAAGGAACCTGGTAAATAGCTCATTGAATCTTCGAACTGGGTAAGCTCAGCTCAAATCGGACAAGCTCCGAACAGACTGCTCCAGGAAATAAAAACAATCAATCTGGAAGGGCAAAATGTTCTTCTCAAATGTTGTGAAGCATTTGGATGCCGTCTTTCGAAGCATTAATAAAACATTAATGTCCCAATGCTGTTTAGCATTTGATTTGCAAGATGAACTATGAGTAATATATTTCCATAAAGCACGCTAGGTGACACTGAATCTGGTTAAAATGCCTTTTACTCGAGAATTTTTCTCTACATCTGCATAAATATCCTCATCGTCACTATAGTTTGGTAGAATAAAAACAGCTTCATAAAAGTTTTGGACTGGTGGTGGGATATTTGAAAATAATTTTGAAAACCCTGCCAAATTGCCTGAAAAAGATGACCAATCATTGCAAAAACATATTATGCCAGAATGAATATTTTTTTGTTGTAATCTTTTCTTGTAGAGAAAGATTATCTATTACATCTTCATGATCATCTATCATAAATATCGTCATCTTTATTGTTATCAGTTGTAATCTTATAATCCTCAATTGTAATCTTTCCCCTAGATCTTCATGGCGGTCTTGTGTTCAAGTGGCTAGCTCTCTGGCCTTTGGTATACCAGGTTTCAGGTTTGAATCCTGGCAGTGGTATGGATGTTTGTAAGTGGTTCGGAATCAACTTTAAACTGTAGGTCCGGGTCTGTTTAGCCTATAGTGTGCACAAGATGACCGTAGAGCGACAAACCAAACTACATCTTCATAAATAGTGTCATTTTTTTCTTGTAATCTTTTCTCATAATTTTTCTCTCTACATCTGCATAAATATCGTCATCATCATTATAGTTTGGTGGAATAAAACTGCTGCATAAAATGACAAGACTGGTAGTGGCATCTACGAAAATAATTTTAAAAAAATGTTGTGAAATTGATTAAAAAAGACTACCAATCGCTGTAAATTATCCTGCCAGGATATATATATATATATATATATATATATATATATATATATCAATTGGGGAAACTTCCTTGTACCACTCAACAAAAAAGGTTTGAAAAATTTATCGTAGAAAATTGAAAAAAAGAAGTTTCTATAAAATTGTATCTTTTGTAACGTCACTCTTGAAAGGGTTAATTAGTTTATCTATGCATCAACAAAATTAACACTTACTCAAGAAGTGCAAATATTTAACCAAATCGTTCTTTTCTGAAGCTTTCAAAAATTAGAATCGTTGGATTGCATGACTTCGAGGTGGTTAAACATCACGAAAGACCAGCACAAAAAATATTATCTCATTATCACGAGACACACAGAATATTTGCTAAAGACGCCGCGTAACATCACATGCTTGTTCAATATTTCAAATCAAACACAGCATGAGCTGCATGCGAAGTTGCCCCTACCCTTTTATATAAATTGCTTTGATATCCTCGACACGTACTGATCCTTACTAGCACGCAAACGCTGTACTATAGAACAGATCCCTCTTTTACCATGTCAGATAAAACGAGTCTGAATGGAGACCGCATCCATTACGCTTGGAATGTTTGTTGTAAATTTCATCGTTATGAAAGCCAAGGAAAAGGTCTGGTTGTTGCACAGATAAAAGTCTTTTTTTTTTCCTACTCCAGGTTAAGTACTTGTTTTCGCTCAACACGACTTGCCTAGCTTTTCAGAGGTATGTTTATCGCTCTGTTGGGAAAAGTAGAGGGATATAAGAGACAATTAAGAAAGTATAAAAAGTTCATCTGGCTAGAATCCTTAAGTGGACTAAACTCGCTGCAAAGAAAGTCTTGAGATCCTTTGAGTGGTCTGTATTCAGATAGCGTTGGTATATTTTTTATATTTGTAGTATTCAAATATTACTTTTGATATTTGGAATCAAAGGAAACCTTATTCGTTGTTAAAATGTTCTGAATATAGTTTTTGATAGGAAAATAGGTTCCAATGTTTTTTTAAGCAAAGAAACTTTTTTTTCTGATGTCAGAAATATGAAATAAATGTCAGTAAGTCCCACAAAATGTTTGAAATATTTTTATTTTATTATGTTTTTTTTTTTTTTTTTTGAGGGTATTTCAGTTTCTAAGCATCAACTGATGAACTTGCGAGACGTTTCGAACGTTTTAAAATATAAAAGTCCGTACCGATAGGAAAGTTCTGGCCCTCGGTACCACATGTTTCAGGTTCGAGTCCCGGCGGTGCCATGGATGCTTGTAGTGATTCGAAATTCACTTTAAGCAGTAGGTTCCCGTCTCATATGACCGTAGAGCGTCACAGAGCCCAATCAGATTTCTCACCCACATCATTCCCAAACTGTGAAAGGATGTCTTTCTTTACATCTTCATAAATATCGTCATTTTTTTTTTCTTGTATTCTTCAATTGTAATCTTTCTCTACATCTTCATAATTATCGTCCTTATTATTATAATTTGGTAGAATAAAAACACATGTATAAATTTTTGGGCTTGTAGTGGCATCTATGTAAATAATTTTTAAAAAAAAAACCCTGCGAAATTGTCTATAAAGGTCGACCAATCGTTATAAAAAAAAATATCATGCTAGGATAAATATTTTTCTTATATCCAGGGAAGTTTCCTTATACCACTCAGTGAAAGAGATTTGAATAATTTATCGCAGAAAATTGAAAAAAAGTTTCTATGATATTGTGTCTTTGTAACGTCTCTCTTAAAAGCGTTAATTAGTTTATTTATGCATCAGCAAATTTAACACTTATTCAAGAAGTGCAAATATTTAACAAATCGTTCTTTTCTAAAGCTTTCAAAAATTAGAATCGTTGGATTGCATGACTTCGAGGTGGTTAAACATCACGAAAGACCAGTACAAAAAATATTATCTCATTATCACGAGACACATAGAATATTTGCTAAATACGCTGCGTAACACCACATGCTTGTTCAATATTTCAAATCAAACACAGCATGAGCTGCATGCAAAAGTTGCCCCTACCCTTTTATATAAATTGCTTTGATATCCTCGACACGTACTGGTCCTTACTCGCACGCAAACGCTGTACTATAGAACAGATCCCTCTTTTACCATGTCAGATAAAACGAGTCTGAATGGAGACCGCATCCATTACGCTTGGAATGTTTGTTGTAAATTTCATCGTTATGAAAGCCAAGGAAAAGGTTTGGTTGTTGCACAGATAAAAGTCTTTTTTTTCCTACTCCAGGTTAAGTACTTGTTTTCGCTCAACACGACTTGCCTATCTTTTCAGAGGTATGTTTATCGCTCTGTTGGGAAAAGTAGATGGATATAAGAGACAATTAAGAAAGTATAAAAAAATTTATCTGGCTAGAATCCTTAAGTGGACTAAACTCGCTGAAAGGAAGTCTTAAGACCCTTTTGAGTTGTTAAAAGTTGGACGAACATTTTACGTAAACAGACTTTAAAAAGTCTGTATTCAGATAACGTTGGAATATTTTTATATTTGTAGTATTCAAATATTACTTTTGATACTTCGAATCAAAGAAAATCTTATTCTTTGTTAAAATGTTCTGAATATAGTTTTCGATAGGAAAATGGGTCCCATTTTTTTGAAAGTAAAAAAACTTGTTTTCTGATGCCAGAAATATGAAATAAATGTCAATAAGTCATACAAAATGTTTGAATTATTTTTTTTTTATTATGTTTTTTTCTTTTTGGCGGTATTTGAGTTTCTAAGCATCATTTGATTAACTTGCGAGATGTTTTGAATGTTTTTAAAATGTAAAAGTCGCTTCAGATGCAAAAATGCTGGTTAATGATGTCAACAAAATTTGGAGCGGACATCTTCAGAGGTGGCATTCGAGGGGTTCTCACACAGGTTCTCCTTCTCTAACTCAATGGAAAATTTTCTGGCATAAGGATTCATCGCGTTAAAAACGTGACTTTTGCTCAGTCTCTTTTGTCGATATTTGAAATGAACTTACATATTTTTACAATAATATGTGTGCTTTCTCATGGATAAAGTAAAATCAACTAACAACTTTATTTATCGTTTTTTATAGATAAATCATAGAACTAGTTTATTTGGTTAGATGTAAAAAAACCTCTTTAAATTACGATTCTAAGGATTAGATAACCAATACAAATATATGGATGGTTTCATAAATAACTAACAATCTTATACAAAAATTGTTATTTAGATTATCAATATCATTGAGAAAAAAATTGTTATTGATTATTAATATCATCGAATATGTAGGCCAGAATAGCCGAGTGTATGGCGCTCGGTGCCATAGGGTTCGAGTCCCGGCGATGCCATGGATGTTTGCATTGATTCGGAATCCACTTTAAGTCGTAGATCTCGGTCTCCTATGACTGTAACAGCATCATGGAGCCAAATCAGTCTTCTACCTCCAGGTGCTCCATCACAACAGAAGCTGCCCCCTTTCCTTCAACCGTGAGTTCATACGAGTTCGTGGGCTTGGTCTAAATTTCTACAAAGTGGGATAAGAAATATTAACAACCTTTTGAATATGTTTGGAAAATATAACTGTAAACGCCCATTTGTAATGAATTAAACCAGGGGTGGCCAACCCAAATGATCTTGCCGGCCACTTTGGAAATGCATCATAACTCCGCGGCCGCATATAAAAAAATATATATTAACATCGTAGATTTAGACCCATTATAGACATTTTTTTGGAGTGAAAAAAAAAATTGAAACACATTGAGTAATTATTATTGTGTTTACTTTTATTGTTACACATAAAAATACTAGATAATGTAATAATAATGATACTAAACACTTACTGTAAAGAAATATATAACACTAAAAATTAAATATAAAAAATATATAATATCAAAAAATTAAATATATAAAATATATAACACTAAAAATGAAATATTAAAAATATATAACACTAAAAATGAAATATAAAAAATGTATAAATATAAATGAAATCATTAAGAAATATTTATTTTACTACTGCTATATTTTTTTCAGAATATAATTTAATTATTCTGTGAACTCATAAATGTAAACTCATAAATAAAACAGGCAATATCTGTCATATATTCGTAAGAATATTATTTTAAAATCATTAGATTTTTCTCTTAATTACGACAGTTAATTTTTGAACATATGGATGCACAATTAATGTACTTTTTTAATACAATGGTTTTCACTACTTTAGCCATTATAAAGTAAATATATTTTGTAAAAAGTGTGATAAATCTCAAGGGCAGCAAAAAATATTCAAGGCCCCGCGAGCCTCGGGTTGGCCATCTCTGTACTAAACGCGTAATATGTTATTTAGTTATATTACTATATGAATCTACAGTCGATATATCCATGAATTTACTAATATATTTTTAAGAAACTGGAAGTTAATATTTGCAATATAGGTGAATATATCGTTCTATTCATGTTCTAGGAATAGCACCACATCCTAACCTACAGTATTCATTTTAGTTGTGCTAACGAAAGTATAAAAATGCAATTTTTCCGTCTCTTGCTGTCGTTAAGAGGAAAGAAGTTTCATTGTAGAACATCTTTGCAAAACTATTAAGCAGCGATTGTGTATTAATCTGCGGTGCTATTGAGTTTGTAAAGAAATTCACAACGTGTAATAAATAATGACGATTTCGAATAACTGAAATGACTATTCGAACGAAATTTAATGAACGGAGAAACTGGGTCTGAAACTAAAAAAGACGTCGAAGTTATAGCAGAAATCTGTAAGGAACATTTTCTAGAACCTTCTTGAAAATGGTTGAGAAAATATGCTGCCAAGCAGGAGTTTCACATCGAGCATGTCGAAACATTGTGAAGAAGACTAAGTTTCATGAGCACAATGTGAAAGTTGAGTAGAGATGAAAGGAAACTAACAACTGGAGGTCATATTACGATTTGTGATTGGCGACAAAATGTTTCGTGCGTTAATTTATGCGAACAAAGAATAACTCAAATATTGCGTGTTTAGTGTGAGTCCACTTATAGAACTGGACATTAATATTATGCGTCTCTTATTACAAGTAAGTACTTTCATTTATTAAAATATTATTAATAAATTCATGGATATATAGGTTTTTGCATCATACTGCATAAAGTATTAATGCAAATTAAATAGCAATTCAGTAAGAATTTGACTCCTCATTAAAAAACGTGAATAATTATTACCTACAGAGGATGTTCATAGACTTTTTCCAAGATTTTGAAACAATATATATATATATATATATTGTTTCAAAATCTTGAAAAATATATATTTCATTCATAAATTTATAAAATATTGTACATTTTTATTAAAATGTATACAAAGAAACGCCTGATATTTATGCACCAACTCCAATATTAACATACATTGAACGGTACTCTACTACTCAATTGTTGTACTCTACTACTCAATTGTTGTACTCTACTACTCAATTGTTGTACTCTCTACTACTCAATTATCAAGACTCCGTTCAATGTATGTTAATATTGGGTTGGTGCATAATTATCAGGCGTTTCTTTGTGCTACATTTTAATAAAAATGTAGCATATTTTATAAATTTATGAATGAAAATATCCTTCTTTTTAGGTTATAAAAATACTTGTCGATAATACTCATATTCGCCATTCGTCTTTTCCTTTTTCATAATAAATAGTGTTCAAGAACGCCTGATAATATCGTTTAAAAACACCTGATAATTATGTACAAACCCAATAAAATGCTTGCTTTAAAATTTCAAATGCTCAGTAATCCATAGAAGACATGGGTGGGATGCATTTAAATGGATTATGGATTAGAACAATTTCGGTCTCATTTTTCCAAATATAGAGCAGTACATTTAGAGGCATGACTGTTAGACTTATGCTGATGGAACTTAACAGAATGAAGATTGTTCGGCTAAAGTCCTGATGTGTCTTTTATAAATATATCCAAGTCTCATCAAACGTAATTGCATGTTTCCAGGTTTCGCCTGCCAAATACACTCATGTCCATAAATTAAGGATAATGAAGTTCAGGCAAAGAAAGAGACAGAAGCAAAACAAATTTGACTTATTTGTAAAGTCTATTTATTAAACAAAAGGAAAAGAGCAAAAAAGATGCTATATGTTTGACATAATTAATAAAAATTGCGATTTTTACTCCCTGGAGCAAATCTCAAAAAAGAACCCATTTACAAAAACAGTATAACATGGTTAGTATGATGGTTAATATGGAGTATGTCTCCCGGACGATGCAATACAGGCTTTACAACGCCTAGGCATGCTGAGTATCAAATTATCAATCTGATCTTGGGGAATATTACACCACTCATCAAGCAATGCCCTCCGAAGTTCCGGTTAACAGGTGGGAGGGGGTTGACGGGCTGCAATTCGTCGGCCAAGCATATCCCACACATGCTCTATTGGATTCAAGTCCGGTGAGTATGCTGGCCAATCCATACGGGTGATATCCTCCAATTGAAGGCATTCGTCTACAATGTTTGCACGGTGAGGACGGGCGTTGTCATCCATAAACAGAAATTCAGCACCCATGGCGCCCCGAAACAAACGTACATGTTGTTCCAGAATGACATCCCGATAGATGTGGCCTGTCATCGTTACACTCTGAACATGCAGGTCAGTTCTGGAACCAAGAATAGTTCCTCCCCAAACGAGCCATCCTGTACCACCGTAACGGTGTCGTTCAATGGTGTTCTCTTGGTGGTAACGGGTACCTGGCGCTGTCCATATGAAAGTCCTGCGAGAATCAGACTGCAAACTAAACCTGGACTCGTCGGAAAACATCACACAAGACCACTGTTGCGGTGTCCACAATGTATGCTCTCTACTCCATAAATAGAATCGCCTGCGATTAACAGGTTAATCGCAGGCGACAGTGAGTTGCGGTAAGTGGAACACATCTGACAGGCATACGAGCGTATAGATCAATGTGCCCTAAGCGTCTGTACACGGTCTGCCTTGAAACTGTCGTACCGGTAAGAGCTAACGAGACAGGTCTAATGCTGTGCTCCGTCTGTTTCTTTTGGAAGTAACTGCTAAATACCGGTCCTCATTCGGCGTTGTAACTCGGGGGCGACCTGTTCTGTAACATCTACTCACATTACCATCATCTTGGAATCGTTTCCAAAGCCTGGAGATGACACTCTGGGCAATTCCAAGTTCCTCGGATACTTCCAGCTGGGTACGTCCACATTCCCTTCGTCCGATAATTCTACCACGTAAAAAATCATCCAAATGCTTCCTTTGTGCCATAACTATGCGGTTATTGCACTGAAAGGCTTTTAAAGCGCTTGTGAACAATTTTACTTCTTTGCCACCATTCCTTATATACCCCTCTCTTACACTCTCGTCATTGTGACGTACTATCCGCGCCATCTGGTGGTTTCCTGTAATTTGCATATTCTTCTTCAAGATGTGTGTGGTAATTCTGCAGGTGAAATTTTTATTTTAGAGTTCAATTTCTGTGTGATTCTGAATTATCCTTAATTTATGGACATGAGTGTAAATTTCATCTTACAATCTGTGTAAAGTCTTAAGCTGAGAAACAGATAAATTAATTTAATAAAATGTAATGAAAAGTTATTTTTTAATAAAAAAAAAAATAGTAGGATTCTTCTAATTGGAAGAAATTGGAAGGAAAAAAAACCCTGTAAATGTTTATTTTATTTGGATGTGTAAAAGTAGATGTACCTGGTTTGCTTTAATACTTTTTTTCTTATGTTTTGCTTAATATTTTTAATAAAATTTTTATTATTTATAACTCTTATTGATTTACTGCTTAACTTGTATTGTATATTTCAAAGTATAAGCCAATGAAATATTTAACACAAAAGCGCTTAGTATATGGAAAATGGGTGTTTACTTATTTTTAAGCTCACAGCATAATGTAAGATTTAGGAAACAACAGGAAATTCATTAACATTTTGTTTGGATTAATATTGGATTGAACTCGGAGTTGTAAATTTCTTTTCTTTTTTTTTTTTTTTTGTTGTTGAACAATCCTCTCCCTCATGTTCCATTTATATATGTCTGAAACAGTCCATTGGATGCAATGATAGGAGAACGTTTAAGAATAACTGTCTGGCATTTGCATGTTGTACGGCAGAAATCTTCTGCCAGGCAACATAAATATTGACGTGACATGGTGTTACACAAGTTGTCATATTCCCCATCGAATTTCCTCGTTTCTGAAAGCAATAATGGCAATGGATGCATCCAACGGATTTGAACCAGAGCCCTTATGCTTGCTAATATAACACGTTATCACTGGCCTACAAGTCAAGTCATGGATTTTTTTTGTATTTGAATGTTTTAGGTAAATAAAACACAAATTAAAAAATAAAAAGAAAAGTAAACACCATTTAAAAATTGAGTTTCATTATGAACAGACAGATTTCTTAAAGTAATTGAAAAGATCAAAATTTGCAGAAACTCAATTATCGCTTTTAATACTTTTTATAGGATTCACTGAATGATAGTTAATCTTTGGAGAATTCTGCCCTTTTGCTCGTGTTAGCTTAATAGCAATTTCATGCTAATTTTCGAATTGTTTCTGAAGCTTTTCTAAATCAATCGCCTAAAATACCAAATATTTATATAACTGGCATACTTCTAATCATTCATTTTATACAATGAACGGGTGGAGTATTTTTGCAAAAAAAAATAATTTCTTTCTGTAAATTATATAATTTATAAAATATAAGTAATTTTTTCGAAGGGCCACAAATTCCCTTATTTGTGTCACGAATGGCTTGCAGACTGAATATGACTTTTAGGGGTAACTGTCCCAAAATGCTGAAAAAGCCCGGAAAATTCCCACCAAGCAGCATGACAGTCGATGCGAAACTCTTAGATGCAGTGGCACAAACACCATAGAGTCCCCCTCCTTGAACGATGACAGTGAACGCCACCAACGAATTCAAACCTGAATCCTTTTACATATTAGCTGTACACTTTATCAGTTTTCTCCGACTAAGATTATTAAATTAAAATTATTAAATAACTTAGCACAACGAATTATTTAAACAATTAAAAGAAATTTTCCAGCAATATCTTGATGCAATATACATTGCTTAAATTATTACGCATGCTTTCATACTTTTCTATGAAAAAGCGTTATAGTTGTTGAATTCCATTTGAGGTTTAATAGATGACATTGAGTAGGAAATTGTCCTTAATAATTAACTTGTCGCATTAACTAATCTGTCGTGTTAACTAACTGTCGCCTTTTTACTTTAACAAAATTATTTTATATTTGCTTTCACAGATTTGAAGTATTGTTGACTGTTTAAATGAGTCTAAAGTAATCGAGTGATTAGCATGCTGAAATTTTAATTTAAAGATTCTCAGTTCGTAGGGCGGTTAGTGAATTATGTCAAAATATCTGTCATACGAATGAGTTAATCATGATAAACCCATAGATTAAAAATTTCTTCTACTGTATTATATGAGGTGAGTTGATGTTATCAGCTTCCTGCGATGTTTGTTTCAAACTCTGCTACCATTAGAAATTAAAGTTGGAACATGGAAGTGGTATTTCAAGGGACCCCAAAAAAAAAAACACCACAAATTTAGAAAAGATAAAATGTAACTTGTTTTGTTACTCTTTTTGTGTTATAAATAGAAAGCGATGTAAATTTTTTTTTTTGCTTGCAAAATTTCTCTGAAATTGAATGTTCTTGGATTTTAGCATAAATGTATTAAGTATAAGCATAATAAAAAATAAATGTAATAATGTTAGCATAAATAGCAATAAAATTAAATTCCTGTAATAATCAGATGAATTTGTTTCAAATTCTCACACGAATAAATTTTATTCTACAATCTTATTCGGCAAATTCTTATTCTACAATTCTTAACAATTTCTTATTTTAATGCTTTGATAATTTAAGAAGAATTTGAGTAATCTGGTAATTAACTTGCTTAAAATCTGAAGTGAATGATATCGGTTCGAATTTTGAAAATGTACAGAGCAGACTGAAAATCCCTTTATCTAGAGCAGCAGTTCTCAACCTGGGATATTCGTATCTCAGGAAGTAAGTGGCAGGAATAATAACAATAAGGTCGAAAAGCGCACGCAACAGAAATAAAAGGAAGTAATAGCGGTAATTGATAGATAGAGTCTGGTAATTGACTGATCAATGGTTTTCTCTCGCTCCACCTACTACAAATTATACGGCTTCTTTTTTTGTTGTTCTTTTCCAGTTCTAGTAATGTCTTCTAGAGGTATCTTAAAGAACCTATAATTACAACCTAACAACTATTTTTTTTTTTGAAGGGAAAGAACATAAGGAACGAAATTGAATAAAAAGAAGTTATTAGAGATAAGAGGGCTACTCATAAATGACAAATTTTATTAAATGAAATGGTAAAAAAAAAGATTGAGCACATTGATCAAGAGGTTTACATTTATCTCTAAATAGGAGCCAACCTCTAGATGCTGTACATATAGTATGGTAATTTCTTCCAAACTGAATGTAAAGATCAGCATCATATTTGAAGAACCCTGCATTCAAACTAGAATAATGTAGTAGATAATAGGATCGAAAATGAGAACATTCCGGGGAAACCACAAGGACATTTTGTTGGAAACAAAATCAGGCAAATGTCGTGGATAGAAAATAAGGAATAGGAATGGGCGGAGACTACGTACAACTGATCATTCTTTCAAAGTAGGTTTCATGAAAGACTTTCAGAGGGATAGTTTTTTTTTTTTATATAGAGAAAGATCAAGGGACCAGATTTATATTAGAATTGGAGAGATATAGTCAACAGTCCAGTGAGGTAGTCTAGCATTGTTGAAGGGGTACCTCACCCTTAAGATATATTATGTGTGTTTATTACGAAATTTACATTTAGATTAGACTTGGAAAGATAGAGTCCAGATCCAGTGAGGCAATCCAGCATTGCCGAAGTTGTAACCTCATCCTTAAGATATATTCTGCATGTTTATTCTTGTGTATAATATATTAATAGTATGTATTATGATGTCTTTTAAAAATTCAACAAATTAAGTGACAGCCAGACGGTTTTGTCTGATCATTTTAAAATAAAAAGTGAGTTTCCATCTATAGAACAAATAACTTCATAGGACCAATAAAACTACTCCCTGCTCTAATCGTTTCTCTGAAATGAAGGAGGAATGTTCATCCACCGAATCGATATTCTTATGGTTTTAATTGGTATTAATTGTGGTATTTCTATTTTGAAGTGGACAATATGTCTTATTAGGTCTTTGTTCAAACGCGAAGTGTTATTGTATCCCTCATGGAAAGGGGGGCCTGAATGGCCGAGTGGCTAGCGCTCTGGCGCTCGGTACCACAGGTTTCGGGTTCGAGTCCCGGCGGTACCATGGATGTTTGTAGGGGTTCGGAATCCACTTTAAACTGTAGGTCCCGGTCTGTTTAGCCTAAAAATGTGCACAAGATGACCGTAAAGCGACAAACCAAACCCTCATGGAAGGAGGGAAGATGGGAGCAGCTTCTGTTTCGAAGGAGCACCCGTAGGTAGAAGTCTAACTTCTGCTTCGTTTCGCTGAAGGAGGGCAGTGCCTTCCGGGAGGACTTTTAGGGGTAACTACCTGCATTTGCGTATCATGTAAGAGAAGACTCCCACCCGGAAGACTCCCATTAGGAAGTCCGACGAACGAGGCAAGTAGGTGAACATCACAAATGCCATGGAACCTCCTCGTTTTTTGAAACAAGTGTTTACAATAAAGCCGTCGGTGGATTGAACCTCCACTCTAATGCTCACCAGCGCAGCAAGTTGCCATGAGTCGGGCAACGGAAAGAGCAAATAAAGAATAAAATTAATAACTACAAAATAAGGAAAAAAAAAAAAAGAAAAGAAAAAAAATATGAAACGATGAAAACAATTAGAAATATAAACTATGTTTCATCCACAAAAAAGAAAATTTTTAATATAGGAATAATGGATATCTCTCGGAACTAAAGCGCAGTGAATAAAAGTGCCTTTATATGAGATGCGGTTGACATGTTTCAATCTACTCGCTCGATATGGTAACAAAACATGCATGCATTGCATTTCTTCAAGACCTGAAAGAATCGCCCATTGTGTGCGAACAAGGTTTCCAGAAAATACACAAATAAACCGAATATCGATCGGCGTTTGAGCTTTGTTCGATGACTCGTGTCAGTCACGGAGTGTGTCCGTTCCCACAAATGACCGAGGAAAGTGCTTAGCCGCTCTGAGAACGGCTCACAACGTTTCTCCCATTATGTGCTACTGAATGCAAAAGGAAATTTTGATTTGAAATCGTGCTGGGAACACGGACGTTTCCTTATTAAGTACATTTGCAACAATAAATGCCACTAAACCTCTATTAATAATAAAATTTAAGAGATAATTAATGTAAGTAAATAAATTAAAAATAAAGATCAAATTTAATGGAGAAACAATTAGGGAAAAGCAAAAGTTTAAAAGTGAATAATTAAAATAAAAGTAAAATAAAAAATAAATAAACAAAGAGACATTAAATTGTAATTGGATGGGCGGATATATACACTCAAGAGTCAAAACATTATGACCACCCCTACATTTTGCAATGAACTCGCCTGAATGACGTGGATGGCACGTGATCAGGTGGAAGTGGTATTTAACTGGTATTAAGTGGTGGTATTAATCCATGCGAAAGCGGGTTGAAGCTGTGTTGCGCTCCAAAGGTGGGCCAACTCTTTATTGGCAGGTGGCCATAATGTTTTGGCTCTTGAGTGTAGAAATAAAGTGAAAACTCATCAACAATTAATAAATTTCTTTTTCGTCATTTCGTTGGATTGTTTGCCGCTCTACGGTCATCTTGTGCAAAAAAAAATTAAACAGACAAAACTACATTTTAAAGTGGATTACGAACCACTAACAAACATTTTATTTCCCTGCCGGGTTTGATTTAGTTTGGTTTGTTCGCTTGTTTTTTTTATTCTGAATAAGTATTATAGATGTTTACGATGGAAAGACTGTCTGTCTAAAAAAATGATTTGGTTTAAAAATCTCTTGAAAGTTTAAAAAAAAAAAAATCCCGTGATCAGTGGAAATGGCATTTAACTGGTATTAAGTGGTAGTAAATTCATTCCAAAAAACAATTTGAAATTTGTTGCGCGAAAAGAAGCAATTCGTTATTGACTCTAGGCGGTCATAATGTTTTGGCTCTATAAAATAAGAAAAATTACTCAATTAAATTAAAAAAAAAAAAATATAAAAAAAAATCAAATTGATTTTTGAATCACCGGAGAGAGCGCTTAAATGGGACCCAGGTTTCGTATCTGGCCCGGTGGTGCCCTGGAATATTTTAGTGGTTCCGAATGATTCATTAAACCCTCCGTCATTTGAAGAATCAAGAGTAAAGCATTGCTGAGTATTGTTACTCCGTGTCCTTTGAGAATTTTCAAGCTATACGCACCTCCTGGGTATTGCTTGAGTAACGTCGGTGAATTTGCCCTTTTTAAGGCAAAAAAATTTGCTAAGTGTTTGCCAATGTATTAGAATAAAAATATTTAACTATATAGATTTTTCTGAATGAATGATACATAATCAGGTAATGGAGAGACATTTATCTTAAAAACTTGCAGAAACTACAAAATTTCAAGCGATTTTCTTTTCTTAAAGAATTTCATTTTATTTTTGTTCAAAAAAATTTTTTTGGTTTCAGCAAATGCCTTCTACTGTCCAAAAATTTTAGATTAATTTTTATTTGAAATTTTTTAATTGAATTATTTAATAATTACCCATTTTTGCAAATACATATTATGTATAACAAACAGATGCCCCAAAAGAAATTAAAAATAAACGTCAAATACAGATGTCAAACAGATGTCTTTGAAAATTGGAAGTGAAAAGGACGTCAAAATATTCCTAAAACAATTCTCAGTAATTTTTGGTTTTGTGAGATGCTAAAACTGATTCCATGCAACTTTTGAAATGTTAAAAATTGAACAAAACTAAGTTAAATTTAATTAAATATAAACGTAAAAAATAAAAAAGGCAGTAAAAAATCGTAAAGAAATGTTTAGAAGTGGTAAAAACAGTTCAAAGAAGGGAGAACGCATTGAAGACGAAGAGCCCTCGGTGGCCATCAGCCTCAACCAATGGCTCACGTCCAAAAAAAAGAATTTTTAAAGATTTGGTGCTTGCAAACCGACGATTTATAATTAGAAACCTTGCCGTGATGTTGAAATTTCAAAAGAGTTTAAAGATGTTTTGAGCCAAACTGAGAATTCTTGATCGAAAACTCCGAATGCGCCAGCTCACACTGGGTTGATTCTTCGGAATTTTTTGGAAAAAATGGGTTTGATATCGTTCCACAACATTTTCAAAAAAGCTTTGCTAGTTCTTATTGTAAACTCAAAAGACCATAGGGGACACCGCTTTGAATCGATTGAGGAGACATTTCTTCGCCGAATCATTTTGCATCTAAAAACCAGTGGAATTCATTTACTAATGAATATTTTTTGTCAAATTTCACACAGATTTCAAGGACAGGAACACCAAAAAGAAAAAAAAATTCGTAATAGAATAGCTTGGTTCAACAACATTTAAATTGAAAACTGGTAGCAAGCCTACTTTTTATGAAAAATAGTACATCTGCAACTTATTGCACAAAGTTTTTATTTATGCAATAAGTAAAGGCAATATACGGGTAAATTAAAAAGATGAAATTCTAGATGGCTCTAAACTACACTGACATGAAAAATTAAGGAAACAAATTTAAAAGGTATAAAGGTTATTTTATCAAGTGAACTGCAATGAAAAGTGATTGGTTGGAACTCGATGTCAACGTTATCACATAGTCAATGGGATTAATTTTTGCAACAGAAAAAAAAAAAAAAAAAATGAAAATTTTTGTATCTGGTTCTTTTGGCAGTTGTGAAAAGAGCACGTGAGGGATTTGAAGCCAAATTTCAAGGGTTTGTCGCTTTTACGGTCATCTTGTGGTTAAATAAAATTTAAAGTGGATCGCTTATAACAGAGTAGAAAATGTCGTCCAGAGATAAATTTGACGGATTGTGAGAAATAGCACGTTATATGGAGAATGGAAGCAAGGGAGACACTGAAAAAAAAGGGTTTGTAAAGACTTAAAATAGTCAAGAATCTGGAAATGGCTTAAGACACTGGTAATGTGCGTAGAAAACATGGTAAAGGTCAAGATCGAAAACGTTCTTCGGACTTTTAGAACCATTAATTGGCAACGATTGCTGAAAGAAAAAAAAAACTGATGACAGTTCAGATTACAAGGGATTTCACTACAGCAACAGCAACTCGACTATCCAGATTTACTGTGAATGGCAGGTTGCATAAAAAGAGGGTTGTATGCAAGGAAACCCATGATTAGTATTCCACTAACTCCCCCAGTGAAATATGCCCGGTTACAGTTGTATGATAATAGTGATTGAGTCGCGTTCTCTTTATTGATGAATCCCGAATTTATTTGGAGAGTAATTCCATACGTGTTACAATATGGTGCGAGAAGAACACACGCAATAATCCTTCAAATATCCATGGAAGGCATCATGGAATGATAGTATGGGCTGGCATTTTGGATAATAATATAGGACATTTGGGCATTTTGGGCATTATTAATTTGGGCATTTTGGATGGCAGTCATACTGACCTACACATTTTTTACTATTGCAACTGTGAACTCTGAAATATACAGATATAAGGTTCTTGATCCTCATGTCAAATTGCTTCGGGAGGCAATCGGTAATAGCTTCCTCTAATGGATGGCAAAGAGCGTTCTCATCGCGTTGCACCAGTGGATGGCTATCTTAAGCGTGGATGAATCCAGGGAATGGAGTGGCCCCATATTCTCAGGATTTAAATTCGATAGAACGTGTGTGAGACGCCCTAGAACGCCAACTTGAATCTAGGCAATCCCCACCTAAGATTCTCCAGCAGATTCAAAGCGCTATTAATCTTGAATACACTTTGTTACCGCTAGCACTTCTGGATAATCTATCTACAGTATAGAAAATCGTTGTAAAACTTGCATTTCCGTCAGGGTGACCACGTATCTTATTGATTTTTCCTGTGTGTCTGTAAAAAGTTGTAAAAGTAACATTTCCTTTTCCTTCTTATGTCACATATTCCTATATTATTATTTAAACTTAATTTTTGCAGAAATACGTAATTTTGAATATTTGTCAGGAAAGACTAAGATCTAATAGTATATTGTTCTGTTAGTTTATGTTCTTATCTCGTTCTGTTTTTGTTCTGTTAGTTTATGTTCTTGTCTCGTTTTTGTTCTTATCTGCTTATTTATTCAAGTTATGTGTTTTTATAGTTCCTTAAATTTTGGTCGTCATTTTATATACAAAAGAAGTATCCTACAAACGAAAAGATATAGTCTGAAATAGTTTTAAAATAATATTTTAACCAAACAGATTGATGGAAGAACTTTAATAATATGATTGATAAGATTACAAAGATTAAAATATTTAAACCTATGAGAACGAAATAATAATTACTAAATTAATTACTAAAACTATAATAGGAACAACTGAAGAAATTATGAAGTTTCATTTTCTCCTTATAGAAGATCAATATGCATTAAATATTCTACTAGTGAATATGCGATTTAGAACATCTGAAAAATTAAACGAAATGGAATTTGTATTACTTTTATATTTTTTATAGAAATTTCATTTAGCTAAGAAAAAGTGTTTTACAAAATTATCAAATATACTATTAGAAAAGGAAAGATTTCCAAGTATATGGAAAACTGCATAAGTAGTACTTATTCCCAAAGAAAATAAAAAAAATTAATAACATTTCAGATTTTTAGACCTATATGGAGGAAACTATTTAATAAAATAACAGCAGAAAGTATGATTTATTATTTAGAATCACAAAATATTGTAAATTCTTTTCAATTCTGCTTTTAGAATAATAAATCTACAATATTTGCCTTAGAAAATATATAGGATTTTATAATAAAAGCATACAAGAGAATTACATGTTTCATTTCTTTAGGCATTTTTAATTCTGTTTCATGGAACAATTTTTAAAAATAAAAAGTGACAAACTTTATATTCCAAATTACCTAAAAACATTATATATGACTTTTAAAATTATAGATTTATTACAGTGGATAAAATTAATCTTCTTTATAATCAAGAGATCAAACAGGACACATGATTGGTTGAAATTGATTATAGGAGAAAACAATATGATGCAAGAGTTTGTCGGTGATGTAATTTTATTGATAGAAGAAAAAGCAGCTTATTCCTTTAAAAATTAATCAAAATCTTTTGAATTTAATACAAAATTGAATTCAAGAAAATAAATTTAAAATAAATTATCGAAACAATAATTTCTACCATATAACCATGTACCGGAAATAATAAAATCTCTTATATTAAGGAATTGAAATTTATTGGAATCACAATCAATCAATACATATCAATTTAAGTTGGAATTCTAAGTGATACTACATTAATGTTAAAATTAATCAAGTTCAGCCAAAGTTAAATAGATATTCAAGAAGTACATGGGGTTTAAAACCATTGGTTAAAAAAAGAAAAGTCATTGAAAAATGATAATTTAGGGATTTGAAATCTGGTATAGAAGTACAGTAAGGCATAATATTAAATTATTTAATATTATTAAATATTAATAATATTAATTAATATTAATAATAGGGCCTGAATGGCCGAGTGTCTGGCGCTCGGTGCCATAGGTTTCGGGTTCGAGTCGCGGGGGTGCCATGGATGTTTGTAGTGGTTCGGAATCCACTTTAAGCCGTAGGTCCCAGTCTTCTATGACTGTAAGAGCGTCATGGAGCAGAAGTTAGACTTCTACCTACGGGTGCTCCATCAGAACAGGAGCTGCACCCCTCTTCCCCTCCTTCCATGAGGGGTACGACTACAATATTAATAATATTAATTAATATTATTAAATAATATTATTTCGACTAAAGATAATTTCACTTCTGAATATTTCCAAAGCTTATGAAACTGTTTCTACAGTGGCGTTTTCAAGAGTTCAACCTCTAGATATCAAATTGAAGAATATGAATAAAATTTCTAATTTAAAAATTCGAAATCAAAACTTATTTTTAAAGGAAAATATAAAATCACTTGGGAATAATGTAAAAGAATTTTCTGAATTATCAGAATGAATTTTCTGACAATAATAAATTCACCCTATTTCGAGATGGATACGAAAAGGAAAATAGGACTGTCTATGCTTTCGTTTTATTCGAAAGAGGTATAGAGATCTTTCAAGTCGAAATGGTAACTGATCAAGCTAATGTGTATATCATGGAATTATTTACATTTCAATCAGTTATGGAACGGTATTATTAAAAGCAATCTTGATACATTACAGTTTCTAATTGCAAGGAATTAATTTGGAAAGTACAGTGAACAACTTCTTCTTCATTGCCGAAAAATCCCCATGGTGGGCGAAGGCCGTCTGCCCACTGACAAATTTTGAGATTGGAGATGTTTTTTTACGGGGCAGGGTTGGTTTAAAGTGGATTCCGAACCACTACGAATATCCATGGCCCCGCCAGGACTCGAATCCGAAACTTATGGCAGCGAGCCCAAGAGCGCTATAGAAAATAACAAATAAAACAACAAAATAACAACTATGTAAATTCTATAGGGGCCTGATGGCCGATTGGATAGCGCTCTGGCTTTCGGTATCACAGGTTTCGGGTTCCGAGTTTCCCGGCGGTGCCATGGATGTTTGTAGTGGTTCGGAATCCACTTTAAATCTTAGGTCCCGGTCTAATATAATAGTAGAGCGATGTGGGGGCAGTGTTATTCGCGTCCGTAGCATATCTTCGAGCTACACGTGCCCCCTGGATTTGTAGTGTTAAAAAAGAGTAACAGCGGTGCTTATGGCATAAGATAACTGTCTCTGTATTGCCAGCTGCATTAGAAAAAAAATTATAAATTCTATAAAAAATAAATTAAAGAAATATAAAGGAAAATGAAATTTGAATGAGTTAAGGCGCATGCTGGTTTTGAAGCAAATGGAATACTTGACGAATATGCAAAAATAGCAAAACTGAAAAAGAAAATGTAGATTTAGAAATTAAATTTTCATTATATTAAAAGAACTTAAGGTTCAAATAATAAAGGAATTGCAAAACAGATGGAATAAATCTGAAAAGGCTAAAGATCAACATACGCTATTATCAATAAAAATCGTGTGTATGGAGGTCTTTTTATAAATACTGTCTCAACTAACCATAGAGTAGTTGCAAGCTACCAAAACAGTGTTTTTGAGTTTATGCTAGTGGCAAGAAGTAGATGCAACAAGATATCACTTAATATATGACTGTAAGATTTGGGATGAAGTTAAAAAAGAAAAAGATTTCCAGGTATTATAAAAATTTGAATTTGAAACAATGAATCAACAATCCTACAAAAATAGTATTAAATATATTTTTTAAGCAGAAGACTAGAGGAAACTCTATATTATCCATAAACTGGAAATTGCTAAGTCATTATATGTATTAATATTGTATTATTTAATCGTAAGATGTGTGGTTTATGTATTTTTTTGAAGTAAGGTTCCATTTTTATTATTATTTTGAAGAAAGTATCTTCTTTCATATAATTTATAGCAAGTAACTTCATTCATATAATTTATAGCAAATAACTTTTGTTTTGCAAATAAGATTTTGTTAGTAATTTGAATTAGTATTTTAGATTGAAATAAGAAAGTTTTCATGTTATCATTGGAAGAAACCAAATTCACTGAATGTATTTTGTAAAATATATACTTCTTGCATCATGTAAGTTGAAACAAGTAATATAAAATTTTTTTTAAAGTCAATTCCTACTTTTTTCACTATATTGAAGAAAAGTCCCTTTACAAATAAAGCTAAAATTTTCCTCTTACATATGGCGCCATCTATTATTAGATATCTTAAATCTAAAAAAAACTAAAAGTAATTAAATTTAATTAATGAATTAATATTTGAAAAAACTGTATTAACATCAAGTGTCATCCACTACAAGTTCAAAAAAATGTATTTGAACTTGAGTGGATGAATAAAAAAGTATTTTATGAACGATTGAAAATTTGAAGAAGATATATATAGGGAGAGTGTAAACTAATAGTAGGAATTGAAAAAAAATATAATGAGGAATGCTTGATAAATCTTCTAATTAGATTTTAAGTTAGCTTTCCAAAGTTTTCGACTTGTTTTCTAAATTTAAAAGGCATAGGTTTTAATGAATTTTATTCTTTGTTTTCAATAATCATTTTGATTGAAAGGAAGTACTGGCCACGATTGCTGTCGTAACTATGGGCAGAAGTACTGTAAGTATATGCATTCGAGCAGAGAGCGAGTGATGGTAAAAGATTTATGAAAATAATTGCAATATATTGTATTGCATTTTTAGCGTCAACAGTAAAAAAATACTGAATATATTATTATAAAGAGAAAAGCATACTTTTTTTTCTATAAATAACTGGTTCGATAAAACAAATCGTACATGCTATTAATTTTTCCCCATAATGTATTTTCATAATTATGCCATTATTATGAAAAAATACATAACTTCCATCTGAACCAATATTTGCTTTTGAGTCCCATTTGAATAATTAGACATTGTCGTTGGAAACTTTAATAATAATAATAATAAAATACATTACAATTGCGTGAGTTTGATGAGCAGTGCCAATTTCACAGTGGCATTTCCACCATAAAGGAAATAGGATCGTAGGATTAACTTTAGTATCGATAGGAACGTACTAGTACATTATGTGTTTGATGCATACATACATATGTGTTTTACTGCCAACTCATGTCTTTCTACTTGAGGGAATCTTATTTTGATTATTATTAACTAACTCAACTTCACCTTTTGGCTGCTTGATGGCCAATTGGCTAGTGTTCTGGTCTTTGGAATCCCAAGCTTCAGGTTCGTCTCCTGGCGGCGGCATGGATGGTTGTTAGTGGTTTGGAATCAGGACTCCCAAGTTATAAACAATTTGTGTATAAAACTGCATAAAGATTTTATAATTCCATTCCAAATATTAATAATTCCGTTTTGAATGATCTAAGCAACTATGTTTACGACATTTCTGATTTTAAAAATCGTTAAAGACCTCGCGCTGTTCTGAATATTATTCATTAACGTTCCGATATCCTCCTTTCCGAATTACCATGCAGTTTCTCCACTGAGACACAATTTCCTCCTTTTTTTATTAATTAATAAAAATTTCAATAATTAATTTTTAATAAATTAATAATTTACTTATATTGCTTTTTCTATCTAATCAATGGGCTTAAAGCTTAAGAAATTTCCTTCACTCACAAAGCAGGAGATAGAGGTTGCTAAGGCAACCAAGGTTCTCCATTAATCTGGCAAATCGTCGTCGTCGTTTGGAATCAGGACCTGAATGGCTGAGTGTCTAGCGCTCTGGTGTCTAGAGTGTCTAGTTTTTGGTTCTAGTACCTTAGGAGCCATGGATGTTTGTAGTGGTTCGAATCCACTTTAAACCCTTAGGTCACGATCTCATATGACTACAGAGCTTCACAGAGCTCAGTCAGACTTTTCACTCACATCATTCCCAAACTGTATAGGGAACTCAGCTCTAGGCATAGTGATGTAGTAGTAATAGTGCTTCGGAATCCACGTTTAACTGTAGGCCCAGCTCTAATTAGCACTAAAGTGTGCATAAAAGACCATGGAGTGACAAACCAAAATTCACATTTTTCTTTTATTTCTGTCGAGTTTGTTTACTTTTCATAATTAAATGGTAATGAAAATGTTAGCTAGAAATAGCATCCTATTATTTTTATGTTTATTTTTGATTAGTGATTTTACCTGATATGTTTCGAGTAATTGTTACCATTATTCGATCAACTAACGCGTTGAATACAGACAAGCGACTAAGTCAGAGGGATTCAAGTACAGCAGTTTAATGGAAAGGTAATTTCAGAAGGTTTTTAATTACAATAAAAATAAATGTGGGTTTCAATAATTACAATTTTAAATTACGAAATACAATAAAAAATTATTTTATACAAAATATTACAAAAATTTCATTATAACTATTAAAGGTTTATTTGTAAAAATCACATTGCTCTCTGCATGCATGACTGAACCCCTAACAAGTAATCGATTCGTCCGTTTCCCCCTTTTAAATCAAATGTTTATCATTGCATTGAATATCTGTTAGAATAGTATTATAGTTAATTCATTTTAACGTTCAGTTCCTTCATATCAACTCATATTTACATTGCATTGGTTAAAAATGTCTAAAAAGAAAGAAAAAGAATTAAAATATTTGCATGCTAAAAAATCTGAAAGATATAATTTCGATATTTTTAATAACTTAGAGGAAACATTACGTGTGTAAGCCAATTAGTAAAATTTATGGCTAAATATGCGTGTGGTCTTGATTCAATGTTTCAAGGTTGAAACAATTGCTTCTTTAAATGATGATTCTAAACTTTTAGCTGTCATATCTATTAAAATTTTCTAAGACAGCACTGCTCAACTGCACCACATAAAAAAATGATATAACAAGTGTTTTCAAAATCATCAAAAAAAGCAGTTCGTTTAAGCCATTTGGTTCTTTGTGCCCTCCTTATTGTCTGGAACTCTTCTTTCGACTGTTGTACCCTCCGTACTGTCTGGAAGTCTTCTTTCGACCGTTGTACCCTCCGTACTGTCTGGAAGTCTTCTTTCGACCGTTGTACCCTCCGTACTGTCTGGAACTCTTCTTTTTCGACCGTTGTACCCTCCGTACTGTCTGGAACTCTTCTTTCGACTATTGTACCCTCCGTACTGCCTGGAATTCTTCACTCCTCACAGCACACTCTCTTTCTTTAACCCTCCCCTAAAGTTTAACGGGCTAGGAATAAAACTTCAAAATCCAAAGTCTAACTTAAGGTTCAATTCTTCCGTATTACTAATAAAAAATTGGTCATAAAATGAGATGTAATTTACTATTAATAACTAGTTTTAATAATTCTATTCGAATCTTGAAATCAAAAGATTTCTAAACCAACATTTGCGATTGTGTTATTTAAAAGACTGAAAAAATATCGGAACAGTTTTAAGTTAACGAAAAATAATAAATTTAAATTTAAAATCTTAAAATTTTACGAAAAAGAATTCATGCAAAAACGTTTGCTATCTTTATTCCTATTATGGTATAACGGCTAAGAATTGGGAAAAATTCATATAAAAAAAATATATCTTTTATATTTTTATAAGAATTCAAAACTCAGAATAACAACAAAATTAATATTCTTATGTAAAAGTGCGAATATTTTTTTCATTTTTGATGACGATTTTGAAATAATCATAAAAAATTAATAATTATCTCTGAGAAATTTTTTTTTAAACTTTACATTTAGAAATTAAAATTCCATATCATTTTTTTAAAAAATCATATTGCGAAAATAAACTTTCAAATGCACTTTTCTATTCTGCTTTGAAAACCTAATTTATTTACAAATTGTTACGATATGTTAATAAATGTTTAATATTTACTATCAATTCCTCCTGGAAAATAAAAAATTAGTGATGGAGAATTTTTAAATAATTCCATATCAATTTTTTTGTTTGCTAAATCATATACCACGGATGTTTGTAGCGTTGAATCACTTTAAACAGTGGGTCCCGTTTAGGGTGGCGTAGGGCTGACAATCCTACTCCGTAAAAAGAAAAACATCTCTCGTCTCGAAATCTGCCAGCAGGCCGACCTGTAAATTTGTAGGTCAGAATGTCTTTCCGTGAGGTTCGAGAGTTAAGAAGTGAAACCCATTAGATGCCAACCTAGCGAGTGTTTGTTTCGAATTGTGGTGGCACAATGAAAGAACAAAAGATTTTTAAATTCGTGATAATATAAAAAGTGATAAATGTTAAGATCAAACAAATAATATAAACTATTAAATATTGAAGAATAACAAAGTTTTTATTTAAACACAAAGTATTTGAAACTTATACAATAATCGCTTCTATACAATAATCTTTTTTATTAATACAATAATCTTCTTAATACAATACTTTTATACAATAATCTTCATATTTCAATTTCTTTAATTATATTTCTCAGACACGGTAAGTTTTAATGAAGAAAACCAGCTCACGTCGCAGAAAAAAGACGGCGGAGCTGAGCCTGTCAAGATATCCTCAGGACAGTATCAATGGCGAGCTATTATTTTCATCGATCAATCCAAGCTTAGCTTGCAAAGTGATACCAGATGTTGCTTGATTTAGGAGAACCTGAAACTCGCCATTATCCATCAAACATCAGCGAAAGGGAGGTCATAGGTAGTATACGTGAGAGGATATCTTTCGGTGGCGGGGGGGAATTCATAAACCTTCATATCTTTTTTTCGCTAGCAACAGAGATTGTGTAAACTTAGAGACAACATCCTTTAAAATATCCTTTTGTACTTTGGATTAAGTGATAATTTCATCCTATAAGACAAAGCTGAACCACTCAAGATTCATATCAAGATAAATTATCTTCATCGGCAAGTAATTCAGCACATCGTTGCATAATCAAACCTGTATTGAAAATGATTGTTCCATATAAAACTAACGCATCCAATTTGTGAAATTCGCGCATGTACTTATTTCTAAAATATCATAATTAGCAATTTGTTTTCTGTCTGTATATAAGAACAAATTACCAATTATGATATAGATCTTTATGTACCTATATAATTCTTCTGTATATGTGTTTATCACTGAACTCCTCCCAAGCGGCTTGACCGATTTGGATGATGGTTTTTGTGTGTGTTTGACAAAACATAGAGAATGTTTTTATGCTATCCAGTTTATTTAATGTCGCCATCAGATGGTGCTGCAGTATAAGTATCAACTTCTATACCGTTCAACCAATCGCTATGAAAAGTGGTAATAATATTTATTCGAACATGGCAAATATGTTCGAGCTATCTATTTTGTCGTTACTTACCACAAGATCGTGCGGACGCATTTAATATAATATACCGTTCAAACGATATCCCTGCAAATTAGTATGCACATATATTGGAGCATGGAGAATATATTCGATATCTAATTTTTTACAACGCATTTTTTTGGCAGGACAACGCATGCCGGGTTCTTGCTAATATTTGGGGAATAATAACAAGTTTATATATATTATTCCCCCAAATATCAGTGAAAGAGAGGTCATAGTTAGTATATGTGTGAGGATATCTTTCGGTGGATTTACAAATTATCAAAACGTATATATTGTTTTCATATCAAATTTCTTATTGGTGTTTGTTTTTTTTTTTTTCCTTATACTTTATTACACGTTCAGTCTTATTAAAATAAAAAGCATTGCTTTTTAAGTATTATCTCTATTTTTGTAATTTATTCTAATTTAATAAAACCAGCATATTTTTTGAAAGAACTTGTTAAATATAGTTCTAACAAACTGATAAAACTCTGATATAAATTTATATGAAATACTGGATAAATTGCATATATTTTTAATTTTTTATAGACAAATTTTTTATAGAGCCGTAAACACATTTTATTAATACCTTGTTTAATTCAAAATTTGATTAAAAGAATATAGATATTAGATTGAATTTCTAACAGTTCCAATTTTTCATTTAAAGGAAAAAAAAAAAAAAAGAAACTAATTTTATAGATATATCTTAAAAGAACATTAAAATACTTAAATTTCTTTCTATGTAATAATAATAAAACAAGTCTAAAGACGTTTTGCACAACAAAAAATTACCTTATGGGAAGAGAATTTAAAGAGATATTAATTGAAAATTTCTAGTACAGTACACATTTAATTAATTCTTTTTTTACAATTAGTAAAATAATATTGAAAAATTAAAAAACAAAGACAAAAGGACAAGGATTTAAAAACATTTAAATTGAGGCCTTGCGGTGAAATAAGAGCCAAGCAATTATTGTAATTTAAAATGTTTCTATCTAATTCACCGAGCGCTTTGTTCCATTTGTAAGGACAGAATACTTTTGAAATTTCTTCTTTTATTCCTTTGTGAAGGAAATCCATGAATAGGTGCGAAAACATCTGTTCCGTTTCTTGATGTCTTCCATTCTTACAAGGTTGCAAAACGTATGAGCTTTCGGCCATGAAAAGCGGAATAAATTCGAGCACCAATCAATGACAAAGAAAATTGCTATATGATGTTTGAGTACTACACATTTTTTTTTAAAATGTGTGGTTTTTTAATGTGTAATTTTGTTAGCATTTATAATCTGGATCCCCACTCAGATTCAGCAAATACATAAATATATTTTTGCTTTGATAAATTTTGCTAAAAGAAGATTATAAATGAAACATTCAAAATTAAAATTCAGATCATATGAGGAAAGCATGATTTACATAACCAGAAATGGAACGTAAAAGGTACTTTGTATAATATAAAAGAATGATTAATAGCTTTATAAAATAGAAAAAATTGTAATTTTTTACGATTTTAATTTTATAATAAGAGAAGAATGTCTTAGCATTCATTTTCTTCAAAATTTAAAAATCTGATGTTCGAAAAAAATTAAAAATACATACAATTTAAAAAAATAAGGATAAAATTCTGCGAAACAGAATTCTTTAATCATAACTTATGATCCTAAAAGCTAAAATAATTGGTGGTAATGGTTGGATAAATGGTAAGCTAAAAATAATTTGCACATACCTTAGGAATGATTCTATAAAATAATTACCACAAACCTTTCATAGAAATTCTTTTATGAAAGGCTTTGCTTCTAGAAAAGTCTTTAATATTCTAATTCTTCTATGAATCTTTCATAGGAATTCTTCTATCCTTCTTGAGTGTTAAAGCATCGCCCCCCCCCATTTAAAAATAAATAAGCCCAATAAGCACTTTCCATAGACTATTTGAAATTCACATTTTAGTTTCATTTTTCTACATTAAAATTTTTAAATTATAATGATGTGTTGAAAGGAATTTCATTAAAATATGTTTAAGCAACATATTTTCATAAAACATCTGATGCTGATTTTTATTTTATAGTATATTACTTTCAAGACGATAGATGGTTTCAGAATGAATTTAACTCACTATTATCGATATGCATTGCATATTTTTCATAAATACTTTGCTTTACTCATGTGTACTATCCTTTCAAAAAATATAAAAAAAAAATGAGCCGGGATATTCCTAAATTTAAATTGCAAAAAAAAAAAAAAAAAAAAAAAAAAATCTTATTTTTATCCTGTAAATTAAAATAAAATGAAGAATTCCGATTTACATACTCTCTTACTATAAACAATTTAAAATTAATTATAGTACATGCGACTCAATAACGATGTAATTTATATATTAACAACATGCTAGACGTATATATTTACACATTTCACATATTTAGAATTTCATGCGTTTTTGTCGACGCTGCAAACCAAAAACAAGAACAATATTATGTTTTCATATAGGATAGTAATTGATTCCTCAATTGATAATTTTTAATATCTTGTAAAAATTTTTTCAGAAATCAATTCAAAACAAATAACAAATTAATATTTTTTAAGATAACGTTTTATCATCGTTATTAGAAGGTTACTAATTTTATTCGATAGTAAAACATGTACTGGGTTTTAAAAATTAAAAGGTAAAGTAAAAACATACGACAGGAGATAAAATAAATTTTATCATAAAAGTTTCGCAATATACGAAAATGTAATTCTGCATCATAATAATTTATGCAAATTAGGGTGCTAATGTCTTTTAAAGCTGGACAAGTGGCCAATAAAAGGAGCTTTTGCTTCTGCAGTTTATGGGAATAGAAAATGCATAATGAAATTACAAAATAGTCATATTATTATAATTTATTTGAAGAATTATGATGGTGAGCTGTTAGAGGAATAGATGTGGTCTAAAGTAGCTGTCTATGTAGCAAGATGGTTGAATATAAGTAATTTTTATAATTCACAGACGGCCTGAATGGCCTAGTAGCTAGCTCTCTGGCGCTCGGTGCCACAGGTTTCGGGTTCGAGTCCCGGTGGTGCTATGGATGTTTGTAGTAGTTCGGAATCCACTTTCAACTGTAGGTCCCGGTCTAATATGATCGTAGAGCGTTGCGGGGGCATTGTTACTCCGCGTTCATGGTTCCAAGTTACACGCCCCCTCCTCCTGGATAATGCAAAGTGAGTAACATCTGAACAGCGCTTGGCTTAAGGCATCCAAGACAGCTGTCTAAGTGTTTGCCCTCTGCATTAGAAGAAAATAATAATTCACAGACGGGGAATGTATTTTTAAGAACTGAATCAACTTCTTAAAGGTGCACCTGGTGCAATGAGTCACCAAATACGCTACTGGAAAATTGGTATCCAGTTCAACTGTGTGACTTTTACGAAGCAAAGTTTCTTGCAAGTTGTCTAATAGTGTGTGTATCTCCTCATTTGATGCCACAAAAATGAAAGTTTTAAGTGGGTACAAGCACATGGAAAAAAAGAGTGAAATAGGAGGTCTTTACTTTTCAAATGGTGTGAAAATCGAAAGAGATCTCTACTTTTTTACTGATCAATCAGAGATTTTGTGTGTAGGGACTAAAAGAAGATCGTTAGTTAATCGGTATTTTCCCAGCCATATCAATGAAAAAGATTTTTTCTAGGGTTCAGTGCATGCAGGTAACAATTTACAGTTCAAATGTGACATTTCTGATTTAATTGTTCGCCCTTAAAAGCAGGTGTAGTTGGTGACACCTTCATCCTATAAGATTAATGCTGGACCATTTAGAGATAGTTTGGTGCAAAATTACTTTCTTGAGGAGATTATTGTCTTTTTTGAATGGAATGTTCTAGAAAATTGCTGCGCTTAATCTTTTCTGAGCAACTTTTTGCAATATGTTTGAACTTCCTTAAGAGAGCAATTACACTTGTTGCCAACTGAGTTAATAAATGCTGTAAGAGGTAATCCCATTACATACTGGAAGCCGATCACAAATGGACTCTTATACTATTTTCATTGTGCTTCAATCTTGCAAATTTTCAAGACAGTAAGTAGGCCTATGGGTTTTACTTATTTTGTAGCTAATTTATGAAGCACTTGTTTCTTTTGTTATGCCTATTTTTAAAGCTATATTTCTTTTTTTTTTTTATGCATAATTTGTGAAACACTGTTTGATGTTTTTAGGAATCCAGCTAATGGATCTATACATATTCTCAGGGGTTTAAATCAGATAGAACATGCATGGGACACAGTAGGACGTCGACTTGCATCTTAGCAACCCCCAACCCTATCGTTCTCCAGTAGTTTTAAGTTGCAATTCTTTCTTGAATACACATTGTTACGGCAAGCACTTCTGGATAGTCTAATCCACAGTATATAAAATTGATGTAAAACTTCGATCAGGGGTGGCCACGTATATTATTGTTTTTCACCATGTGTTTTAAAAAGTTGCAACAGTAACATTTTCTTTTCTGCCTTATATCACCTATTTACGATTTTATTTTTCTGTAGAAATAGGCAGTTTTTCATTTTGAATATCTTTCAGCCATGATAAAATAAAAGATCTTGTGCAAGTTTCGTGTTCTTAGCTGCTTGTTTATTCAAGTCCGATGATTTTTTATAGTTATTCCATTAATTTTTCTCCAGTGTATTTTTTGTTTATTTGGTGAATAGCTCGAATATCATATTAAAACTTATTTGTTACAATAATAGCTAAGACATTAAATGAAAAGAATTGAAAATAATTAAAAATAAATTATTAAAAAAATATTTTAAGAAAGCATAAATAATGTGATTTATCTGGAAATATATTATGCCGAACACAATTAACGTTATTTTTTCCTAAAGCAGATTTCTTTTTATTTGATCTTATATGTCAATGATGGGGGAAGATTTGTAAAAGATTCAGCCTTATACGTAACATACCATTGAAAGCTTTTTTGCAATTATACTTATACTTATATATGAATATATTAGTGAAAAGAATTAAAACCGATTAGTCTAAAATATGAACACCAAGACATATTAAAACTTCCAAACTTTCCAATTAATATTCTCCCCAAGAAATTTTTATAGTAAAATTTTAATGAAAAATACAGTTATAATCAAAGATTTTAATAGAAATTTGGCGTCAATTTTGCAATTTTATGCTTATGAGAAAATATCTAAAAAAATATACTTTCTTTTATTTAGATATTTAACCACTAATGATAGAAAAAGATGAAAAAATATCAATATTTTTTTTGAAAGTGTACCTTGAAGAGCTATTTAATGATAGTAACTTATACTTAATTAAATTATTAGGAACACAGATTTCTAATTGTAAATGTGAGAAATAGAACTAGTTTAATTTGTTATCTTCGTTAACAATAGATTACATTTTTTTTTTAAATCTTTTCAATAATTTTTGTTGTTATTTTTAATTAAATTTATGAAACTACTTTTTGAGATGATAGGTAGAAGCGAAGAAAATCCTTGAGTTAAAATTGCATAAATATAAACATTGTTTATTTTTGAAAATTCTTCAAACAATAAAAGAATTGATTATTTGTTTAAAATTGTTCTTTTATTTTGTGACTTTTATATTTCTTTATTATTTTAAAAATATTCTCATGAGTAATTTTTATTCAGATTAATACAATTATTTAATTTTTTTGGCAATGTTTACTTTCTGGATTGAACAAATAATTGTCGTGGAACAAAATATTAAACAATAACAGAAATCCTAGTTATTTGACTTAGATACAACTTTTCTTAAAATTTTTTATATGTAAATCCTAGTAAAATTTAAAAAAAAAAAAAAAATTAATAGCCGAAATCTTTCCAGTGGGATTTCTTGCTAAACTTTCTCAAGTATTCTAGTTCAGATAAAGAAGTATTCTAGTTCAGAATAAGATCAGATAAAGAAATCTGCTGTTGGAAAAAAAAAATAACTTTAATTGTACTCAGCACAATGTACCGTAATAAACTGTATTATTTATGCTTAAAATAATTTTTTTCAAGTATTCTAGATGATATAGAACTTAGGAGTGTTGGAGGCCTCTGCTGATTAGACCCGGGATGTTTTTGCATTGTAAAAAATTGTTGGACTAGCTGGACAGGAGAAGTGTTTGTATAGTTGATGTGCACAGAGACTATCCAGTAGAAATAGTGCAACTAACTGTTATCTCTTTGAAATGTAAATTCTTGATGCCTCGAATTTAAGGACAACAAAATATTGTCGATTTACCGTTGTGCTGTAAGGGCGACCACTGCAGGGTTCTAGTTATCGATTGAACAAGTACTGGAGACTATAACTCCTGGTTGTTGGGCTTGCTTAAGAATGATGGTTAAATTAGTAACTTACCATTGTCCTGGCAATCTCCAGGTATATCTTCTGTAGTGATGACGCTAAATACGATGCAAAAGTTGTGGCTAAATGTGAACAGGCTGAATTCGAAGGGTTATAGTAGTTTCGGTGGATTCACCACCGAAAACGATTCTATCTCAGTCAATGAGATTTCAGATCGAACAATCTTCGGAACCGCTGTAAACGCCCTAATCATTGTGAATTGGCGAGGAGTCAAAATCAGTTCTCCAAGTCACTTATCAATGGTACTTGTGTACACTAGCATTCCAGTTACACACTGGATCATTGGTAATAACTAATAAGGTAATGCGAGAGCTGTTCTGGCAATCGCTTTCCTAGTACATCCAGTCTCACCTAAATTCTTCTTGACTTTGTTTCTACCTGAACTGATATAGTTCAAAGGGCCAAGATATACCACTAACTGATATTTATTAATATCGTTTATATAATACATAAAAGTTATAAAATCAATTATTTAACGTGGTTTTAAATGTAGCTAGTTTATATTCTCACTTAATGTCATATTACCTTATTAAATAATAGCTGCCTTATTTATTATAAGTTGTTTTTAAATGAACGTATTTAAATAAATAACAATTAAATTAAATTAGATAATTACATTTATTACGATATATTAGGTATTAAAGTAGTTTGTGATTTCAGAAATATCAGTAAAATTATTGCAAATTACTAGTTCTGCCAAATTTTTTAATTGAAAATCTATGTAAAAATATATTATTCGATTGCTATTGTAAATAACTTATCAAAATTCGGCAAATAGTATTTTGCTTAAAAATACATTTTAATTACAACAGAAATTTAAATTCTAAAGATGCAATCAACCTGGAAATAATTAAAATCTTGAAAAACGATGAATATTCAAATATTCCTTTTTAAATTACAGCAATATATTTCCTTTTTAGTGGGAAAAGTATTGTTAATGTGAAAGTACACAAACCAATTAGGAATGTAATACCATGATGGAAATTGACCAACCGAAATATTATGTCCGTATTTTTATGTTTTTAAAAACTGAACACAATAATAACAAAATGAGTTACAAGTGAAAAATTTACATTGCTGCTTGTATGGCTAATTTTAATTATTTACTATCTTTTAGCTTCAATGGGTTCATCTTTAATAGTTGGGCTCAATATGCCTTTATTTTTGAATACTCTTGATTACATCTTCACATTATTTCTAAAAGAAAATAAATAAATTGCAACATAATTCGGAAAACCACTATCGAAGAACTGATTATTTATCCAAACTTGCAAAGGATGAAGATAATTTAAAACATTTCTTCATTCTGCTATCTCGAGCTCTACGTATTTAATTAACCATTCAAAACATCTTCACGTTAAAGATTTTTATGTGATGCCTATGATGGCCATACAAAAGGAAACCCCAAGAAAGATAAGTGAGCTATTAAAGCCTGATTTTTTTGATAAAT
>BPLR01018139.1:0-38689 GCA_021605095.1 Caerostris extrusa | reverse complement strand
TAGATGAGACATCTTAGATTTTCTTTTTTATCTTGATGTTAGTTCGCCATTTTTTAAAAACATGGCAAGGACCAGTTTGAAGGATACGGTTTGCATTAATATGCAGATGGGAAAGGACTTAATGTTCGAGCATCACCATTGTTTGGTGGTGCATCCTTTGAAATGAATAGTTTTGAAAGCGGGCTCTTGTTGTGATGGAGATTCTTTGAAATATGAAGTTTTGGAATAATGGATGAATATGATGATGATTTCTTTAGTAAATGAAGCTACTGAGAGACGTTAATATGTAGTAATCTTAATGTAACATAGAATTCTGTTTATAAATGATGAAATTAAATGTTACAATGTACCTGCACTATATTGCAAAGGGATTATGAATTATAGTTCTAGTTATTTAAAACACAGTACAATACAAATAATATACTCTCAAAAATACTTTGAAAATATAATGCAAGAAGAAAAAAAGGTATATGCAACAAATAAAACGAACAATAATATTAAAATATTCGTTTTTATAGAAAATAAATCACTATTCTTTTTATCCACATTAATTTCAAATTTTTCAATATCCACTACAGATTGGTAAATCATACAACAGAATTTAGTACATTCTTTGGAAACAGGTCTATACAATATTACTAGTATTTATCTCGTAGAAGATAAATAAAGTATTATATCTGTAAAATATTGCTATTTTCATTTAAGATAAGAACTGTAGTAAATTTCCTGAATTTTAAACAAAATTTTTTTTTTTTCATAGCTTTCCGGTTGTATCTCAGTGACAAAATTGGAGGACTTCTCAATGGATGTAATTTATGGTAAATGGTAAAATTTCTCCGGCAAAAATTAAGAAAACAGACTACATTGTAGAGGGTTATAAATTACAGTTACTTAAAACACTGTACAATACAAATAATATACTCTCAAAAATGCTTTGGAAACAAAAATAGTGCAAGAATATGTATGACTATATTAGGCATGCTCAATTATTGAACATAACAGACAAAGACACTATAAATTATTATTAAGATATTCATTTTTATAGAAAATAAATCGCTATTTCATTTATCCACATTAATTGCAATGTTTTCAAATATCTACTGTAGATTGGAAAATTATACAACTAAATGTAATACATCCGTTGAAACACGTCTATATAAAATCATTAACAGAGTTTCTCTCGTAGAAGATAAATAAGACATTATATCTGTAAAAATATTGCTATTTTCATTCAAGGCAAGAATAATAAATTTTTCTGAATTCAAGAAAAAAAATAATTTTTTTTTTTATAGCTTTAAGGTTGTTTCTCAGAGACAAATTTGGAGGAACTTTCGCTCGATGTAATTTATGGTACAGGGTAAAATTTCTAAGACCAACAAAAGGTAAGAAAACAGACTTATATAAGAATCCGGAAAATCGTGCTATAGTATACATCAATGCTAATATTAGGAAAATAGTGCTAAACTGTCCGGTTGTCCATCAGTAATTTGAACCAGAAGAATAATCACCTGCTGCTTTTTAGTAAACCACATGGCAGATGTTCTCCAATAAAAACATAAACACAACGGAATGCTAAAGAAAACATTTCTTCCAGAATGGGTCTCAAAACAAGACTTTTAGCGCCTTAAGGGTTAATCTTGTTGGGGTCACCAAAGTGAAGCTGAAGAAAAAGGATGAAATTGATATCCGTTACGATATTCCCTTGCTGATAAGAACAGGAAGTATTTTTTTTGACTTTACTGAAGGTTTTTAACTGAAGGTTAACTATGAACTATTATTCATAAGCAATAATAGTTCATAGTTCCATAACGAATTATTATTATTTTCCTCTAATGCAACTGGTAAATATAGACCGTGATCTTTCATACCATAAGGGCTGCACCGACGTTACTCACTTAGAACTACCCAGGAGAACCCCCTTACTTAAAAAGAAGCTACGGACGCGAAGTAACAAAGCTCTACGATTATATTAGACCGGCCCCTACGGTATAAAGCGGACGCGAACCACTACAAACAGCCATGGCACCTCCAAGATTCGAGCCCGAAACCTGTGGTACCGAGTGCCAGAGCGCCAGCCACTCTGCCATCTCCCCACTATTTAGTTTAATGTAGTTAGACAGATATTGAAATTTTAAGAAACATTATTAATTATTTTTAAAAATAATTTTGTTAATGCTCATTTTAAATCTTTAAGAGTATTCACATAAAAAAATCTTTATAAATATAATACGTATACCGTTGTAAGTACAGTTTTTTTTTTTTTTTTTTTTAAAAGGTAAAAAAAATTATGAAAAAAAAAAAAGTATTGCATTAGGATATAAATAATTGATATTTTAAACTCACTGCTGTTTTTGTATTTATAGGGAGTTTTGTGAGCATCTTTTAAATTTTTTTTTTTTTTACATTTCTTATTTTTTTTAAATTTTTTACGATGAAAAAGATGGATAAATTAATGAAAAACAAATATTTTTTCGTATTTAAATTTCGTTTTTTTTTTTTTTAACAACAAATTAGTACCATATTTTCAAAATGTCATTAAAACTAATTAAAACATTTAGCCAAAGACTTTTTAACTCTTTTTAATTGGTAGAAATCTACAATTTTAATTATTAATTTAGAAAAAGGGACGTAAAGAATTAATTGAAAAATAAACATTAATTTTGTATAATTACAAACATCTCCTAAAATCTCATCCTGAAGTAGGAAAAAAAAAAAAAAGAAATGGAAATTAAATAAATAAGTGCAGAAAATATATTCCTTATTTTGGCTTAATTATAATTTTATGTATTACATTTTTTTTTTTTCCTTTTTATATCTTCTATTTATTTTATTATATTCTCGATAATATTTTTCAATCATTTATTAATGATCAAATTTAAAACACAATGAAAAAATGTGATTAATTGAAAAAATTCAATTTGCGTTTCAGAAAATAATATTTTTATAACGATCTTGAAATGTAAAATCATTAATAATTTTAGTTTCAACATAAGTTATTTTGATTAAAATGAACATAATTCATTCCATTTAAATCTATATTTTATTCATTTCTTTTTTTTCTAATTAAATGCTCGCAAAATGATTAAAAATCTTTTGTTTAAATTAATTCATAATATCATAATTATTATTTAATTATTAGTAATAAAAATAAAAATAAAATTATTATTAAAGTAAAATTAATTAATATTTTTTGTTCTAATACAGCTGGCAAACACTTAGCTGTCTTTGATGCCAAAGTAAGAGCTGGCTGCGGACGTTGACCCTCATAACACTACCAAGGGAGGTGCGTGTAGCTTGAAGATAAGCTACGGACGCGGTAACAACGCTCAGCGATCATGTTAGACCGGGACCTACGGTTTAAAGTGGATTCGAACCGATATGAAACATCCATGGCATCGCCGGGACTCGAACCGCAGCCTGTGGTGCCGAGCACCAGAGCGCTAGCCGTTGGCATTATTCAGGGCCCCAAAAATAATTATTATTAATATTAAATTAAAGTTATATTTAAATTTAAAAATTATATTAAAATAAAATTATTATTAGTACAAATTTTTACCTCGAAAAAAATCTCAACATTTTAAATCTCTTTATTAAATATTCTTTTATTTTTCATTGTTTCCACTTTATTGATGCTGGGCCTGGAACAATCTACTTGAGTTTATTTGATTTTAAAAACAGTGTTTATAGTCCCCATTACTAACAATAATCGAACACATATCCTGTTTCAATCAACCTTGCCGTCCGTGGTGGTCAAGGTTATTTATTATACATAGAATTTCTTTTCCTTAATTTTAGAAAGGGAGTGGACTAATATGCCTTTTCTGTTTACTAATAATGAACTTCAACCCGTGCATAACATAAATGTGCAACATATAATAAATTAGTTTTGTGTGTGACTCATCCTCAGTGTCCTGCAGGCGGGACGGACATCCCATGAGTAGTCTGTTCAAGGATGGATTGGTAGCTTGGTAGATGGATTGTCGATCTACTATCATTTTGTGCACACTTTAGGTTAATTAGACCGGACCTACAGTTTAACATGGATTCCGAACTACTAACGCACAGCCATGCCACTGTCAGGATTCGAATCTGAAGCCAGTGATACCAAAGGTCATGAGCGGTCATGACGGAAAGGTCATGCTAATTGACCATCAGGTTGCACTCATGAAAGGAGGGAAACGTGTGCAGCTTCTGTTGTGATGGAGCACTCGTAGGTAGAAATTTGACTTGCCGCCTTGTCGCTGAAGAAGGAGTGTCTTCCCGAGAACTTTTAGAGGAACTACTTTAGCATTTACGGATCGTATGGGGAAAAAACCCGGTAAACTTCTACCACGTAGCCCGACTAACGAGGCAAGATGCTGAACACCCCAAACTCCATTGTGATTCCTCCTTTTTTTGTTTCTACCCAGTGTCTCACAGCGCACACGTTACCACAAAGTCGCGAGTTGGGCTAATTTGAAAGTAGTAAGTAAAATAATTTATAAAATTATTTTATAAAATGAAAAGCTAAATGCTGCTGTTTTCGAATGCCATACACTATGATCTGAGATTTTCTAGACTGAATCGGCAGAGATGTAAAAGATTCTCTTTACAGAATGTTTCAGATAAAGGGACCCATGTTTGGCAACACAATTTTAAAAGAACACCTTTATCTATGCATCCCCTATATCTGGGGGCGGGGGGATGTCAGGAAACCTCTTCGTGCATGCCAAATGAAAAGACATTCCTGTTTTTACATTTTCAGGCCGTTGGCAGTATAGAAGAGGAAGCTTTTCCTTTGACATAATTTGTCGAAATTCAACCCATCTTTTCCTAGTTCAGAAACCCAACTCGTAGTCAATAGCGGCGGAACGGCCTAAAACTTAAATGCCAAACACCTAATATTTATTATGGCAATCGCGTAACGTTTAGCAAGATAGATAGATGCAATCGACAACCGACTCGAATCCATGATTTATTAGAACATGGAAATCTGATTGAACAACCCTGTTTCCAACCCAGTGTGAAAAAGCCTTAATGTGTGATTTGTGCACTAATCCCTTCCTTTGCCCTTGAGGACAGTCAGACTCCGCCCCTCTTCACTTTTTCTAACGTGAAAAGGTAGGAGGTCATTGGGTCGCCATTTAACCAACCAAATCACGATTTCTTAAATTGCCTGTGAAAAAACCAATTCTGCTTCAAGGAAAAACAATTTGTTCAGAAATAGTTGTAATCGAAAGAGTTTTGGGTTGGAAAAAAAAAAAAAAAATATTTTTTTTTTTCAAGAAAAAAAAAATCCCTGTCATCATCATCATCACCATCATGATTGGTGCTACAGACTTTGAAGAACCCTGACCTCTTTCAAAGGTTTTAGCTATTCCACGCGCCTAGTTGCCCTTTGTTTCCAATTAGTAAAACTGGGTGTCTTCAAGTCCTCCTCGACTTGATCTCCCCATTTAATTTCTTTGTCTTCCTCTGAGGCCTGGATCTTTCCTTAAGGAGTCTACTTGTAGTAAGGAGTCTTCCATTCTCTTTACATTACCCAGCTATTAAATTCTCCTTATCTCATTCCTATAACATTTGTTAAATCTTGTGTCTTAACATTTCTTCTGGTTTTTGTAACATGTAGATCCAGGGGTGACCAACCCGCGGCCCGCCTTCAACATGTGAGATTGATCACACTTTTACAAAATATATTTATTTTATAATGGCCAAAGTAATAAAATGCATTAAAAAATACATTATTTGTGCATCATTTATTTAAAAATTAACTGTTTAAATTATTAGAAAAAAATTAACTTTGATTTTAAAATAATATTCTTGCGAATATATGACTAAGCGAAAGAGTGGAGAAACAAATATCGCACCTGTAAAATAAATATTTTTTAAGGATTTAATTTTTTATTTCATTTATATTTATATATGTTTTAAAGTTTATTTTTAGTGTTATATATTTCTTCACAACGTGCGTTTAGTATCATTATTATTATATCTACTATGTTTACGTGAGAATAATAGTATGCACAATAATAATAACTCATTATGTTTCAATTTTTCACAAAAAATATTTATAGTGGGTTAAAAATCTAATATGAGGATATATAATTTTATATGCAGTCCGAGAGTTATGATGCATTTCCAAAGTGGCCCGCAAGATCATTTGGGCTGGCCAAGTACTTCTTCTTGGACACAATACCAACTCATTTCACTCCTTAAAATTACCGAAGCACAACTGATAGCCGACATTTTATAGACCCCGCTTATAAGACAGAGCATGATAGAATTATATCTGCCAAGTAAGTTTAAATTCGTATTTTAAAAAATTTTAAAAATATAATGATTCAATTGTATTTCGCAAGTTCACATATAGAGCATATAGGCACAAAGAATCATCTTAATTTAAATGGAATGAAATTTGTGTACAATGACGAATGCTAGTTGCTTCAGCTAAAAAAATTAACTGATTTTAAAGGAGAATTGTCGACTATAGCAACAAGATTCTTAGACAACTGATCGCTGCTTACAAACGACAAACTCATTTCACTCCTAAAAAGTACCGAAACAGAACTGACAGTTGACATTTTATAGACCCCTTAACAAAGAAGACAGAGCACTATGCCAAAGACTTGAGACATAGCATATTGTGCAATATTTAGAATGATATCTGCCACGTAATCTGTTGAAATTCGTATTTTAAAAGAATCTTGAAAATATGATGATTCAACTGTATTTCGCAAGTTACCATATGGAGCATATAGGCACAAAGAATCATCTTAAGTTAAATGGAATGAAATTTTGGTCCACTGACAAATGCTAGTTGTTAAAGCTAAAAAATTAACTGATTTGAAATGAAAATTGTCGACTGTATCAGCAAGATTCTTGGACGCTGCTTACACAGCGACCAACTCCTTTCACTCTAAAAGTACCGAAGCAGAACTGATAGCTGACATTTTGTCGACATTTTTTATAAGACACAGCACATTGTGCAATATTTAAAATGGTATTTGCCAAGTAATCTGTTGAAATTCGTATTTTAAGAGAATCTTGAAAATATAATGATTCAACTGTATTTCGCAATTTCACATATAGAGCCTATAGGCGTAAAGAATCAATGGTATGAAAATTCAATGAAATGGAATGAAATATTTGTAGAATGATGAATGCTAGTTGTTAAAGCTAAAAAATTAACTGATTTGAAAGGAAAATTGTCGATTGTACCAGCTACTGGATTCTTGGACAACTAAACGCTGCTTACAAAGATCAACTCATTTCACTCGTAAAAAGTATATCGAAACAGAACTGATAGCTGACATTTTATAGACCCCTTAGCAGAGAAGACAGAGCACATTGACAGAGACTTAAGATAGAACACATTGTGTAATATTTAGAATGATATCTGCCAAGTAATCTGTAATCCAAGTAATTCGTATTTTAAAAGAATTTTGAAAATATAATGATTCAACTGTATTTCGCAAGTTACCATATAGAGCATATAGGCACAAAGAATCATCTTAAGTTAAATGGAATGAAATTTTTGTCCAATGCTGCTAGTTGTTAAAGCTAAAAAAAAACTGATTTTAAAGGAAAATTTCCGGTTATACCAGCAAGATTCTTGGACGCTGCTTACAAGCGTCCAACTCATTTCACTCCTAAAAAGTACCGAAGCAGAACTGATGACTGACATTTTATAGACCCCTTTTATAAGACAGAGCACATTGTGCAATATTTGAAATGATATGTGCCATGCTTGAAATTCGTATTTTAAAAGAATCTTGAAAACCTAATGGTTCAACTATTTTTGGCATCAAGTTCACATATTGAGCTTATAGGCACAAAGAATCATCAAATAATCATCTTAATTTAAATGGAATGAAATATTTGTATAATGTACAATTGAAATATTTGTACAAATGCTAATTGTTAAAGTTAAAAAATTAACTGATTTAAAGGAAAACTGTCGACTGTACCAGCTACTGGATTTTGGGCAACTGGACGCTGCTTACAAACGGCCAACTCATTTCACTCTTGAAAAGTACCGAAGCAGAACTGATAGCCGACATTTTATGGACCCCGTTTATAAGATAGAGCACATCCAAGAAAACACCTGCCGTTTTAGACGAAGGTTACAAGAAAAAGAAAACAAGAACCTTCTTTTAAGGAACGGCCCCGGGCTATTTCTCCACTGTATTTCGAACAACAGTTCGCGTGCGAATCTACAGTAGACATTAAAACAAGATAAAAATTGGATGGCTACCGAGGTAAAATAAATCAGCAACAAAAAAAATACGGCTTCTTCTAAGCGTTTTATCACGTAGCATGTAACGCCCCTTTAGCGGATGTGACTTTTTCAGAACCAAGGGTCCCGCCAAGGAGTTGTCGATTTTTTTTTTTTTTTTTTTTACTTCCTTTTCTTATATTAATGGTTACGGACTCATTTTTTGTCTCCACAAAAGTTTTCGAAGACAAGAGAAATAACTATTCTTGATGTCTGTTGGTGGTCAAATGTCATCATATGTCTCAGATTTGGCGATGGATAAATTGACAGTATGACATAGAGAATTTGAAGCTATAGGATTGTCAAAGTAAAAGATTTTGCCGTTTTGATGTTTGAGGGCTTGATCTTAATAGAAGCACTGCTTTTACTGATAATCAACGTGTCAAAAAACACTTAGCATCTTTGGCAAGACAACGTAGTTTTATATAATTATATACATAGGAAGAGTTGGCCTGCATCGTAATAGTCAGCAGCAACACGGACATATTATAGTTAGTCACGAACATATATTAGATCCACTAGGTAAAAGGATACATAGACATTTTATAGGCTAATTCTGTGTATATTCTCTTCTAACAATATCCTTCATTTATGGTGATTTTTAATACACGAACTAATTAAATTTAATTAACTGACACTGTAAACCAAGGGATCTTATTTAAGTAGTCTTACAATTCTTAAGTTATTATACGAATTCTTATTCCTATATCTACTTATTCGTAAGTTTACTGTCTTTTGATGTTTGAGGGCTAAATCTTAATAGAAGCACGTTTTACTGATAATCAAACTGTGTCAAAAACACTTTGCATCTTTGGCAAGGCAAAGTAAGGAAATAGTTTTAAATAATTATATACATAGTAAGAATTGGCATGCGTTGTAATAATCAGCAGCAACACGGGACGTATTATTTATTGTAATAGTTACAATGGACATATTATAGTTAGTCACGAACACATGTAAATGCACTAGAGTAAAAAGGATACATAGTCATTTTATAGGCTAATTCTGTATATTCTCGTGTAACAATATTCTTCGTTTGTGGTAGTTTTGATGCAATTTTAATACAGGAACTAATTAAATTTAACTTACTGACACTGTAAGCAAAAGGGATCTTATATATTAAGTAGTCTTACAATTCTTAAGTTATTATACGAATTCTTATTCTCTATATCTACTTATTCGTAAATTTACTGTCTTTTGATGTTTGAGGGCTAGATCTTAATAGAGCACGTTCACTGATAATCAAAGTGTGTCAAAAAAACGCTTTGCATCTTTGGCAAGACAAAGTAATGAAATAGTTTTAAATAATTATATACATAGTAAGAATTGGCATGCATTATAATAGTCAGCAGCAACACGGGCGTATTATTTTGTAATAGTTACAACACGAACATATTATAATTAGTCACGAACACATGTAAATACACTAGAGTAAAGGATACATAGTCATTTTATAGGCTAATTCTGTGTATATTGTCGTGTAACATCTTCACTTTGTGGTAGTTTTGATGCAGTTTTAATACAGGAACTAATTAAATTTAACTTACTGACACTGTAAGCAAAGCCTTATATGTAGTCTTACAATTCTTAAGTTATTATACTTCTTATTCTCTATTTCTTATTGGTAAGTTTTTCTGTCTTTTTGATGTTTGATAGATCTTAGTGTTTTACTGATAACAATATATGCATTTTGTTTAGAATAATTTTGATGTAAGATTTGGCATGCATTATAATAATCAGCAACACGGACGTATTATTTGTTGTAATTTAATACAGGTTAACTAAGTGAAAAGGATTAATAAGCTAACTGATGCTATCCTTTGCTTAGAATAGTTTTGATGTAGTTTTAATATAAGTAATTAACCAAAATTACCTTACATATTGAATAGTTTTACAATTCGTTCGACTAATTAATTTACCTATTATATCCAGTATGTGAAGAATGATATCTTTATAATAATGTAAAAAGATAGGTTGTAGATTGTAAATAATAGGAGATTGGGAAATAATAGTACTTTTAAGTGAAATGTGCTGCTGATTTTGCTTCATCTTATTACTTTAGATCATTTTTTTTTACATACAATCGTTTCAGATGCAGTTTTGGTAACTTGCTTTAAATGCAAACTAATTGGTTATGATTTTTTACGATATGATAATTATGTAATGTAATATTTCGATTATAATTTTGATACCTAATGGATAAACCTCTTTGTACAGAAGAAGGTTTATAGACAAATAATTTTTTTGTAATGCAAAGACATTTTACATCTTCTGGAAAGATAAAGCAATTAAACACATTCTGAAGATTTATAAGAAAAGTTAAACGAATTAAAAGTTTCAATTTGCAGTTTATCTCATAAATGAAAATTTATTTTTTTTTTGTTAATTTAATATCAGGAAACATTTAGCAAAACCAATTGCTGTATTTGCCTATAAATTACCATTTTATGTCATACTACGCTTTTACAACATATATAAGCAACTATTATGCAATTATCAACATGAGCAACACTCACATCATCATTATGCTTTTACAACAATGATGATGATTTTCGATGATGATTTTTATTTAGCAATTATCAAGCAATCATCAACATAAGCAACAATCATGCAATCATCAACTTGAGCAAGAATTGTGCATTATTTAGAATGGTATCTGCCAGGTAGTCTGTTAAAATTCGTATTATGTATGTTTTCCTATAAGATAGCTTTAAAAGCGACCTAAAAAAAAACTCATTTAATCTAATTAACTGATTTTGAGTAATATATTCAGATGCCTATAATGTGTTAAACTAATGATAACTTCTAATTTATTAAATGGGTTATACTAATAATGAAGTAATCTATGGATTTTTATTATTTCTTAGACAAAAGTAAAAACCATTTTTGATGTTTTTTAGTGGTCAGGTGTCATCAAATATCACAGGTTTGGCTTCAGAAAGGCTGTCAGTAAAAAAGACAGGAATAATTTATCACGCTGGATGGTTCTTTTATGCCTAGACTTTTTAAACAGAAACTTGTCTATTTTTGTCACAAAATAAAAAAAAAAATATGAATGATGCTGCATAATTTGAAAGTGCTGGAATGAATTCTAATTTCTAACAATAGAATAAAAGTGTAATTATAAGAGATAAAGAAGAGAAAAAAAGTTTTTACATGGGTGTCAACTGGTGTGTCATTGTGCAACTCTGTCATTTGTAACAGGAACTTTTAATCATTTAATATTTTCTTCTATATACATTGCCTGCCAAGTAAAAATATCCTCTGAACTTGTATAGGATGGTTATAAATAGACTTTAGTGAAGGACTCGCTTATATTAGACCTGTAAGTGACTCTGGTAGCAAAAAAAAATCAAAAGATGTTTCAATGCAGAATTTCAATGATCATATAGAAATTCTGCAATTTATGGAATGCAGGATATGAAAATGAAGGATAAATTAGAATTTTCGCTTATGTTAGATCTCTAATTGGGAGCTCTCTGGGAGCAATGGAATCAAAGTTCATAAATTGCAGAATTTCAATATAACATGAAGGACAAGTAATAATTTAACAATATCCAAACTGCATTCCATGGAACATTAGGATTTCTTTAAAATTTAATTACGTAAGTTCAAAAAGGGATTTTTAATTCTCAAAATTAATACAAAGATAGAATTATATTAAATATTTAACAAGGATTTAAATAATGCATGAGTAGAATATTGTAATGTCACCATAATTTTCCATGATGATTTTATTTTTATTTTTTTTACCGCAATTAAATTAGAAAATTTTTCTTCCAGAAAATGAATGAAATATAAAAAAAAAATATTAAAAAATATTTAAATTAAATTATTTAAAAAAAATTAAAATGTAAAAAAAAATTAAAAAAGCCGAGATGTAAAGCACAATGATTATAATAAAATATTGCTGTGACAATTAATTAATCACATTTTCTGATTAATTAATAAGATTATAATTAATTTCTAAGATGGTTAAGGTTTAGATTGATTAATTAATTTTCTGTCATATTTTTAATCATATTTTCTTTCTCACAATTATCATTGGTTGCATCACTTATATTTATCACAGTTAAATAACAGGATTCTCCAAATTTATGTAACATTTAAACATGTTTGTCCAAATAAGAACTTCTTTTCATCTATTTAATTCCTTCCTAAAATTCTATATACTTTAAGTGAAAAAAAAAAATATTAAAATATCAATACATAAGAAAATCGGAAACGATTAAATGAGATTTATTGAAAAAGTTTTGAGATTACAATTTCGTGATTCTTCGTGTACTTCGGATATTAAACCATTCTTCTATTTAAATATGCTTCTGTCCTTCATTATAATGGGGCATGGTCATTCATTACCATATTTTTTTATTTTCAACTTTATTTGTTATGAAAATTTAATTGCATATTTATTGTGTTCATTTAAGTTGTGTATTTATTTCTTAACTCTTTTGATTCTTATAAAATCGCGTAAACTGCAATATGTAATTTCCTTAAACACAGAAAAAAATAAATGTATGTTATTAGGACAAGAAACTTGTTGACCTTCTAATTTATAGTGAAGGCAAAAATAACTTGGACAATGAAAGGATAAAAACAGTTATAAAGGCCACATAAGAAGAGGGAAAGTGGGTGTCAACGTCTGAAATTTCATCCAATCAGAAGCAAGAGATTGATAAGCTGATAAGCTAAGGCTGACTTAGTTTTTCCTTAATGGACAATAGAATTTATTTACAGTGCTTTTCAGAAATGTAATTTTGCTTAAGAATAAAAAAAAGTTAAACATGTAATTTCAAGTGACTGTGAAGTTGATCTCTCTAATTGTACCTGAGTAACTTAACACATCTTTCTTTTTTATTATTTAACCTAACAGCGTAAATTTTCTTTTTTTTTATATATATAAATTCACGATGTAATTTCAATAATGTAAATTAAACTATATTAATGATTATGTGGAGGTTTTCGATGTATATTTACCCCGTAGGTACTCTGAAACAGGTACGTCCGTTTCTGTGAAGTTAGCGTTAATCTTGAAAATATTCTAGAGAATCATTTTTTAAAAAAATTATTTTATTTTTTATATTTATCCAGAAAAAGTCGAAGGAAAATTTTAATTTGCATTTTTTCTAAAGTTTAAACATTACGTTTAATATTATTGTAGAATATTCTTTTATTTGCACGCATTCATGTAAGAAATTTAAGTGAATTTAACGATAAATTAAGATCGTTTTTTAATATGAGAATACTTGCTTTGCATTCTCTGTTCATGATTGCTTTGCGTTCTCTGTTCATCGAAAACCTTTAGCATGGACAACTGCTGAGAAGAGCTAAGATTGAATCAACAGAAAGATATATTTTTAGAAATAAAATTTATAAAATCATCTATCCAGTCAACTTGGTGACAGAAAAAGATGTTGCCAAGTTGTATGTTAGTCCTTCTGTTGTTGTTGTTTCTGATCCCACTTAGCAGATAGCAACATCTAGACCAATTCTAAGAATCCATATGGTCTCATGGAAGGTGGGAAAAGGAGGGCAGATTCTGCTGTGATAGAGTACCCCTATGTCCAAGACTGGCTCGGCTCCCTGACGCTGATTTTTTACTGGGTAAGATTGCCAGCCCCCTATGCTCTACAGTCATATTAAAAGGGATCTAGCGCTTAAATTCGAAATTACCCCTGGATTTCGAATTACTACAAACATCCATGGTACCGCCGAGAGTCGAATTCGAAAACTGTGGCACCAAGCGCCAGAGCGTTAGTCACTCGGCCATCAGGCGTGCTTTATACTTTTATTTTATAATTCTAATAGAAGTATAAAACATCTACTTATAAAACACCATAATTTACTAATAAAAATAAATTATGGTGTTTATACTTAAAATGATGTTTTATTATTAATAAATCGCCATTTTTTTTTATTTCAATGAAATTATAAAACACCATACAGAGTAGGTGTTTTATACTTCTATTCTAATAAAATTTATCTCACATTCATATAGATTTGTTTTATGAACTCGCTATGCTTTTTGACCATTTTGTTAAGAAACAACACTTCAATGGATCAATGTTGTTACATGATACCCGTAAAATTCGGATACCATATCCTCAGGTGTAACACACACTTTTACCATCTACTTCAAATATGAAAGGCTTTCAAAAACAAACCTAATATGCCCATTCTTATTATATACACGTTTTTTATTTTATTTACCAGGGCTAAAACTGATATCTTTCAGTGCTTAAGTCGGATCCATTCTCTACGAAACTGTAACAGTCGCTATACAATAATTTAGAAAATACACAAAGAAAGAGTAGATATTTTCTATTTCTAATAAAATTTCACTTACATTCATACAGATTTGTTTCATGAACTAGCTATGCTTGTTGAAAATTTTGTAAGGAAACAACTCTGCAATGGATCAATGTTGAAACCAGTAACACATAACTTCACCCCTTTCAATCTTATGAAAGACTTTCAAACAGAGCTCTTTCAGTACATAAGTCGTATCCGGCTACCCATGAAACTGTAACTGTCATTATAGAATAATATATCATTCCATATCTTCTCTTGGAAATCTCTAAATGCCATTCTTTAACACTAATGATGTCTTAATTAAATTTAACAACACAATTTAAGTAAATTACGCAAGTTAAGATAGTCGCACAAACACAATTTTTTGCAACAAATTACTGTTTACTTTAGATAATTTTAACTAACATTCAAATTTGATGACAGTGACGCATGATGTCAAATTGTATGTTAGCCCTTCTAAATAACATTACTTCTGCAAGAAAAGGATACCAAAATGTTCTTCGCATTCATCGTTCAATCACATTCTTTTTCAGTAGAAGTGATTAATTAACTCCTGCCAATGCTCTACGGGTACAACGTAGAAAATACACAAAGAAAGAGTAAATGTTTTATATTTCTAATAAAATTTCTTTTTCATTTAAACAGATTTGTTTCTTGAACTTGCTGTGTTTGATGACCATTTTGTAAGGAAACAACATTTCGATGGATCAATATTGATACCAGTATCCTCAGGAGTAACATATACCTTCACCTTATTCTGCAAATCTTAGAAAGGTTTTCAAGCCTACAAATTTATTATGCCCATAATTATTGTATACACGGTTTTTTGATATTATTTAACAGGCCTCAAATTGAGCTCCTTCAGTACATACCATGAAACTGTAACTGTCGCTACAGAATAATATATCATTTCATATCGTCTTGGAAATCTCTAAATGCCATTCTTTAACACTAATGATGTCTTAATTAAATTTAACTACACAATTTAAATGAATTACGCAAGTTATGGTAGCCGCACAAATACAATTTGCAACATTGCAGCTTAATTTAGATAATTTTAACTAACATTCCAACTTGGTGACAGAAACGAATGTTATCCAAATTGTATGTTAGTCCTTCTAAATAACATCTCGCCCGTTTCTGCAAAAGGGGGATAACAAACCCATAATCACATTCTTCTCAATAGAATTGATTAACTACCTCTTGCTGACACTCTACGGGTACAATGTGTGAAAATACATAAAAGAAGAGTAGGTGTTTTATATTTATAATAAATTGTTTCCTACATTCATACAGATTTGTTTCATGAACTTCCTATGCATGTTGATCATTTTGTAAGGAAACAACCCTTTATTGGAACAATGATGATACCGGTGAAATTTGGAAACAATATCCTCAGGAGTAACAGGCACCTTCATCCACTTAACCATCATCAATCTTATGAAAGGAGTTCAAGCCTATAAACTTGATATGCCCATACTTATAGTATACACGGTTTTTGATATTATTTACCAGGCTTTTTCAATACATACTACCCACGAAACTGTAACTGTCATTATAAAAATAATATATCCTTCCATATCTTCTTGCGACAATCTAAATGCCATTCTTTAACACTAATGATGTCTTAACTAAATTTAACTACACAATCTAAATAAATTACGTATCTTACGATAGCCGTACAATTAATTTAGATAATTTTAATTAACACTCAAACATTCAAAGACAATTACAAAGCACTCACTGAAATGGACACAAAGAAGAAAAATATTTAAAATATCGGACACCAGTAAAACACCACTCAACCCTTCACAGTTGTGAATTTAAAATCCATCATAAAAGGTGATAACTACGGTGACTAACTGTTATTATTTACTAACTGGGTTCTTTTGCTCGCTACTCATTGTATTTACTCCAACCATTAGCTGCATCAGTGACTTTACTTAGGATTACATGGTGCGTGAAGCGTGAAACAGACACACGAGAGTTTTTGCCAGCAAGAAAGAGTCTTGTTGGTGAGGGGGCGTTGCACAAAATGCCGTCATCCCGAGCTCTCAAGTGCTGGGTAAATAAGGTACTTTGTGCATCAATTAGTTCTTCCAGGAAATGAATGTCAGTTGAAACAAATTAGGTTTTGGATAATTAACAGAATGTTACCTAAACATTTACTTGTCCAGGAGGGAATGATTAAGTGTGGTTATTGATATTAATTAAATGATGATGGAGACATTTGAATGAAACACCGTTAAATAAATATAATTCATATTATTGCATTAATTGTAGAAAAAAAATTCTTGATAATTAAAATAATAGAAGTAATCATTTTTGGTGTTTTATATTTATTTCTGTAAATGTATTTTCATCATCATCATTATCATTAGTGGCTCGACACCTCCACGTCTGCCTGCTGGCAGATTGCTAGACGGTAGATGATTCTTTTTACAGGTAAGGTTGTCAGCCCTACAACGGTCGACGGTCATGTTAGACAGGGACCTATGGTTTAAGGTGGATTAATCATTTTAAACAAAGATGTATTTTAAGAGTATTTAGAGTTGTTTCATAAATACTTATATGAAAAGTTTTTATTATAAAACTGTCCAGTGTGCAGGTTGTGCAACCAGATTGTAACTGGGTGTGTGATTTGGTTGAGATTCTTCAGGCACTCTCTTCAGACAACTCACAGCTTTATTTACACACGCACAACGATCACACACATAAAATTAGAGACATGCAATATTTAACACATTTAAAGACAAATAGTTATATATATTCGAAAAGGACCTCGCTTCTAAACCGAAAACCCGAAACTCGTACACGAGCAGGGTGCGCGAAACATACTTCCTCTCGGATGAGAGTTTGCATATCATATAATGCGCCGGGATGTGCTAAAATTCTATAAATCATTGTCACGTAATATATTATCTAACATATGATAAGAATTAATTACAGCAATCTGAGAATAATCACCCACACAAAAGCTTGAGAGCTATTATAAAAACATATTTATGTGGTTTCCCAGTTTTAAATTAAAATTTTCTGTGGAAATTCTTGTCACAAAAATTCCGCTAGCTTGGGCATGTACATCGCAAAGATGAGGGAAACATGATTAAAAAATGATTATGCTATGTAAATTGTTCAACAATAGGAAGAGAGGAAGATCAAGGGAAAGGTGGATTGACAGTGTCGAAGAGGATCTTAGAAAACTGAAAGAGATTGACATTGGAGAGAAACAGATGGAGAGCTGTTGTGTTGGATGATCAAGACCAGTAATGCCATTAAAGAAGAAATTAATCTCAATCTTAATTAACAGCTTTTACTCATTTTGTAACCATCATCAAAAAGAGAGAATAGTTGACAATAATATATGAATTAGAAGATCAAACAAAGAAATTGAACACCTTATTAAAAATAGAAACATTGTGAGATACATCAAATCATAAAGAACCCGCTGGCTCGAACATATATATTGCAGAGATGAGGAAGGCATCATTAAAGGGATTATGTAATGCAAATTGTTTAACAATAGGAAGAGAGGAAGACCAAGGGAAAGGTGGATGGATAGTATACGGGGAGCTTAGACAACTGAAAATTATTAGCTGGAAAGAGATTGCTGGCCGAGACAGATGAAGAGCTGTTGTGTTGTAGGCTCAAGCCTGTGCAAGACTGTAATGCCAGTAAAAGAAGAATTTAATCCCAATCTTAATCAATAGCTCAATTTACTCATTTTGTAACCATCATCAAAAAGAAACAAATTGCCCAATAAATTTTTGTCTTATATTTAACACGCGTTTTACCAACATGAACAAAAAATAACGGCCCACTTAAATTTTTAAATCAACTTAATTTTACTAAAGTGGCAATCACTGTATCCATGCCTGACCGCTATTTTCGTCCCAACCTGTAATCCTGTAACGCATAATGAGGTTTAATATTTAACCCAAACCACACAAGAAAAGATTAATTACGTTCCATCTTATTGCGCCTTTCACTTACTTATTCATACCAATAGGCAGGCTTTCACCTAAACGATTCATACATAATTAAAACCACTCACAAGATATGCAGGTTGAGATGCAGACGTGAAAAAAAAAAAAAAAATAAATATCGGCAGACTTTTACCCATTGTTTAAACGTTCCATCGATTAACAATTTATTTTTTTTCATGAAAAAATCGTTCTGAGAACCAAAACGATTTTTTTCTTGCACTGTTTTATTTACAGGGGTAAAGGGTAATTGGGATATGCACGTGGTATAATAACCGCCTCACGCAGCTATTCGAACGATCGTATCTGTCTTGACGAAACTGGCCTTGTGCATTCGAAGGGGATAGGGATGACATGCGAGGGGTGGATAGATTATGGGGGGATATCATCATATGTGCTCGTGATGTGAAGTCATAAACGCAGCACACGCGATCTTTTACCATGATAGTGAATACGATCTAAGTAATCCGCAACGCTTCGTTTTTGACAAAACGGTGCGTTGTGCCAGAACCGTTTTTTCGGAAAATTGCTTGGTTTGAAGATGGCAAAACCTGATTTGAGTTTCGGAAGTGGATTTTAGGTCTTAAAAAATAGATATTTTTGAGTCATCTGGTGTGGGGGGATGTTTTTAATGAGGGGGTTAGTTCATTGCAGTAACCTTGGACTTGCGACACCACTGAATCATAGCTTTTAGAAGGATATGGGTGGATTCATGGGTACAATGAGTAATGTGATTGCTAGATAAACATCCCGGCTCTTTCAAAAGAAGATAGTTGATAATAGTCTGCTAATGACTTATTTTGCAATCTATAATGCACTGTCTCCTATTTGTGTTAAGGTTCATTGTTACTGGAATAATCCTTGTGCACAAGGGACTATTATAATCCTTTACCATGGATTTGTGAAAGCCATGGACTGTATGACTTCAGTGTAACTTTGGCACGTGTCGTAAATACAACAATAACAAAATTATGTTAGAAAATTTATTTGTTTATTATATAATATAATTGATTATTATTTAAAAGAAATATAGAAATTAGTTCGTGATATTGTATTAATTTATTTAGTGTTTTAGTATTCATTTTATCGACTAGAATTTTAGTATCCAGTCGTAAAAGTGACTAAGCCAAGGGTTTTTATTCATGGAATTTATATAAATTCAAGAATAAAAATCCTTGGATTAGTCACTTTTGACTGGATAAAATGTTATTGTCGCTCATGTTGCTCACAAATATATGCTGACCCAAACAGACAGCATGTTATTAACAATCAAAGAAGATAGTTGATAATAGTCTCCTAATGACTTATTTTGCAATTTGTAATGCAATGTTTGCTATTTATGTTAAGGTTCACTGTTACTGGTACAATCCTTGCATGCCAGGGACTAGTAGTTATAATCCTTGTATACTATATACTTGTGAAGGCTGGTTTAAAATGACTTGTAAGGTTTGTTTAAAATAACGTAATATGTAAAAGGCTTGTTTAAAATAACTGAATATGTAACGGCTAATTTAGAATAACTACTAACCACTCCTTTTAACAAAGGAGTGGCTAGTAGTTATTTTTAAAAATATCTACAATTAAATTGACTTCAAGTCAAAATCAGAATAAGAATAAGATGTCTCTTTGTTTCGCTTATATGATTCAGAAAGCAACAGAAATACAACATTTTTTAAGGTATAAATGAATATTAGCAGAATGTAATTCAATGTAATGTAATGTAATATTCATATGTGAGAGTGACAAAACAATGATGTTTATTCACCAGGAAGGGAAATCTAGATATCACATTCTATAAAATGTCAACAGAAATTAATTAAAAGTTATACAAAGCGTATTTAAAAAAGAATCAGTCATAAAATCGTTTATGATTCCATAAATAAGTTTATCGTTTATGAAATAGTCATTTATGCCTTGATTATTTTACCGCACAGTCATCATTCATATGTATGCCCTTTGGTTATGCAAGTCATTATTTCTTGACACTGTGCACATAATTCTCTGACTCGAGTTTAGCCAATTGACATTAATGATTTTGACTTTTCAGTGTCGCCAAAGCATGTCACATATGAAGGAAAAAACAAAAATCCCTGCCTTCAAGGTGGAAGCTTTAAGGTCAATAATCAAGCAGTCCAATAGGATACTTTAAATCGTTTTGACAGAAGTGACATCTCTATGATGACCATACTTTTCTTCTCATTATTTCATCTCTATATAGGGGCAAAGTTCTCAATAACTTTTAGCATCATTATATTAATTTTCATTAAAAAATGAATGAATAAAGAACAGTACTTCATATTTAGTAAGAATATTGTATTACGGAAATCATTGTAACTGTATCACATGATCACAAGAAGGTCAATGATATTGAGCAGGTTGTTTACATGCATTGTGATTAAAAATGCACATGATTAAAAATGGCTTATCCAGTGTAGAAAGTCAGAACTCATAAAGAATCAATCTTTTTTTTTTTAAATGTGTCTTGCAGTTATAAGAAAGCATGAAATTGTACTATTTTCTCAATTTATTAAAAAAGTATTCAAAAATTCATTGATGGCAAATTGTAAATGTGCCATAATATGCCACATTTACCAATAAAATCATATATGTTGTTTAAGATATTTGTGTGCATATATATCATCAATCTATTGGAGAAAATTGCAACTCTATATAAAAACATTTGTATTCCCTTTGAAAGTAACTCTTTTCGCTCAATATTATTTAAACATAATGTTCTAAAAGGGTGCTATTCAGCTGCACTAGATTGATCTTCTTTTTTAAATGTGACATATGGTTCTAAAAAAGTATAAAAATTGTATTAGATTCTCTATTTGTTAAAAAATTATTTAAAAATTCATTGATGACAATCTGCAAATGTATGACAGTATACCTTCCATCATCATCACCAGTGGCGTAACAGCCCCTTGGTAGGCCAAGGCCACCTACTGGCAGATTTCAAGACAGGAGACGCTTTCCATTTTAAGGGGTAGGGTTGCCAGTCCTACCCCAGCGCTCTAAAGTCACATTAGACTGGGACACTTACGGTTTAAAATGGATTCCGAACCTCTACAAACATCCATAGCCCTGCCAGAACTCGAACCCGAAGCCTGCTTCACAGAGCACCAGAAGTATACATTTAGCAATAAAAATATAGAAAATTGTGTGCATATCTATCATCAATCCATTGGAGAAAATGCAACTTCGTATGAAAACATTTGTATTCCTTTAAAAGTAACTCTTTAACTCAATTTTATTAGAACATAACATTTTAAAAAGAGTATTAAACTGAATATCTTTTACTTTTTTTCAAATAAAAAGTTTATTATCATTGCCATAAAAACTCGAAATTACTTCATTTCATGAAGTAAACGATATTACGGAAAATAATGATATTCAATTATCTGTGGTCATATAGATAATAGAATACTTAGGTTTCACTATTCAGGATTTCAAATCACGTATACCCTTCAAACAGCAGTCAAATTCATAATCCTGATTTGCATATATTGCCAATGGCATCCCAACTATCTTAGTAGAGTCATTCACTGATAGCATTGAAGGTCAATTAATTTGTATTGTAAGCATCAATAGATTGGACATAAAAGTATCTATTTCATTTATGCGACAAAGTTGTTCAACTCATTACAGCAATTTCAACAAAGTTGCCTATTGTTTTGAAGAAAAAAATAAATTTTTGTGCTATTTAACGATCGATTTAAACTTTACATAAATGAAAACTTTTCTTTTAAGTATGCAGGGTTTTTTTTTTATACAACATAAAATTTTATTGTATTTTTTTTCTCTATCAAATTGTTAAATCAAATTTGATATTAAAGAAAATTGCATCTATTATAATGGTAATCTATAAAATTCATGCAGAAAAAATATTAAACATTTGAGACTCGACCTCGGATTTATTATTATTATTATTAATATTTGTTTTTAATATTTTTAATCTCTTTAAATAAAAAAAATTAAATAAGATTTATAATTATTTAATGAAAAAAATTTTGATTTTCAAAAGAATTGAAGTAAATTTATGTTATTTTCATGTATTATTGAAAACATTGCATCATAATATAGATTTAATTTAATTAAAATCTTGCATTTTTTTCCAATGACTAATATTTCTGGCATAAGTTCATTTGTCATCACAACGATTGATAGCCAATGTGCTGTTGATTGACAGATTTCGAGAAAGGAGATGTTTTTAATCTTACAGGATAGGATTGTCAGTCCTACGATCAACGCTCTAAAGTCATATTATACAGTTACCTACGGTTTAAAGAGGATTCCGAACCACTACAAGCATTCATGGCACAACTGGGACTCGAATGCGAAGCCTGAGGCACCGAGAGCCATCAAGCACCCCTTGTTAACTAAGTAATATGCATACTGACATACTAACTAAGTTAATATACTATACACAACTAAGCTAACATACTATACTCAACTAAGCTAACACACTATACTCAATTAAGCTAATATACTATATTCAACTAAGGTAACATACTATACTCAATTAAGCTAATATACTTATAGCAAACTAAGCTAACACGCTGCACTCAACTAAGCTAACATACTACACTCAACTAAGCTAACATACTATACTCAAATAAGCTAACATGCTATACTCAACTAAGCCAACATACTATACTCAAATAAGCTAACATACTATACTCAACTAAGTTAACATACTAAGCTAAAATGCTATACTAAACTAAGCTAACATACTAGTATACATCATGTCCCCATAATTGTTAATAGTTTAATTAAAAGATTAACAATAATTTATTACGAATTTTCCAAGAAATATTTGTTATCAAAATGGTTGATCATTTATAACATAATACACAGTTTAGTTTCAACCTAATATATCCAAAATTTAAGCTAGATTTTGAAAAATTATTTTATTACCATGGTTTAAAGAATCTTTCAAAACATCCTTGAAGCTGCCATTGCATTCACAGCATAGTCTGTTTCCAACCTAATCCCCGTGTATCCCAAATCCCTATTCCAGTGAACAAAATTCCCCAAAAGTGAATAGCGCATCAGCCACTTTTCTTATGTATGCACCCACAATATCAATTCAAGAGAATGTTCTCCGGTCTGGGAAAGGGATCGATGGCATCTCCACTTTACCGCCATGAAATCTCTATCTGCGCGGAATTCGAGCCTTTGTGCGAGAGATCACCGATTTTATGCATCCCTAAACGGTTTCCGCAGCGCCCAGTCAGATTCTTGGCTGTGTTTATGATTTTCGAGCTTCAAATCTGGTCGGGACGTATTTCCGATAACGGCTCATTTATGTCGGATGTTTCAATGGTGCAGAAAAGGAGCGCCCCTTTTATTCGCAGTTTACACATTTTTGAGGGGGAAAAAAGTGTTTTGGGTTGTGCGATATGTTTGGGATCTCCTGGCGGCTTTTAAAGTACGTATTTCTATAGAATGTAGTATTTTCCGAACTTTTGCTTCGATGGATGACTTGCAAGTAACCTAAAAAATAAATAAATAAATAAAAATAAGCAAATATACAAATTAAAAAATAAATAAATGAAAATTAATAAATAATAATAAGTTAAGATGTCGTAGTCTGTAAATAATAATTAGATGAATGACTAGGCAAATTTAAGCTTCCAGAGAACTGCTAGCTAACTAACTAACTCCCTGGCACTACCGTTCATGTTGGTCTATGGCTAGCAGATCTATTGGTGGCCCGTAGTATATGGGCGGTTTCTTTTGGCAAGTTCCGAAATAGATGTTTGTTTCAAGTGGTAGTCTACAGTCATATTAGACTGGCAGCTGCAGTTTAAAGTGGATTCCGAACCACTACAAATATCCATGGTACCACTGGGACTCCATAATAATCTGTCACTCTCTCTCTCTCTCTATATATATATATATGTATATCGAGGCAGGAAATGCTTTTTCTTTTTACGAGATACGGTTGACAGCCGTACAGCCATATTATGCCTGGACCTACGGTTTAAAGTGGATTCCAAACCATTACAAAAACGTCTATGGCAACTGCCTGGTTTTTTAGAATATATCTGTGGCACCGAACACTAGTCATTCGGTCATCGGTCATTAACAATAATTCGATAAGAATTTTCTATGAAAATTTGTTATCAAAAAGATTGATCACTAATAATATATTACTCTGTTTAGTTTCTACCTAGCCTACCCAAAATTTAAATGAGATTTTTAAAATTGTTTTGATTGTTTTACTAACAGGGTGTAAAGAATCTTGAAGCTACATAATCTGAAGCTACATTACATTCTCCGACATTGCTTGACTCCAAAATTCCCCCAACTGACTTCAATTCCCTATTCCAGTGAACAAAATTCCCCAAAAGTGAATAGTGCATCAGGCACTTTCTTATGTGTGCACCCACTATAAATTCAAGAGAATGTCCTCGGTCTGGGAAGGATCATCTCCACTTTACCGCCATAAAATCTCTATCTGCGCGGGAATTTGTAGCCCTTTGTGCGAGAGATCACCGATTTTATGCATCCCTAAACGGTTTTCGCAGCGCCCAGTCGGATTCTTGGCGGTGTTTATCATTTCCGAGCTTCAAATCTGGTCGGAACGTATTTCCCGATAACGGCTCATTTCTGTCGGATGTTTCAATGGTGTAGAAATGGAGCTTCCCTTCTATTCGCAGTTTACATTTTTTGAGGGGAAAAAAGTGTTTTGGGGTTGTGTGATGTGTTTGGGATCTCCTGGATTCTTTTAAAGAAGCTTTTTTTAAGAAGCTTTTCTTCCATCGAAGCGAAAGTTCGCTTCGATGGATCACTTTCTTCAAGCAACCTAGAAGAAATAAATAATAAATAAGAATTTCATAAAATGTAAATAATAATTAGATAAAAAATTAGAAAACTAAGTTGAGAACCTGTTAATTAACTAAATTTCTCTAGCACCATGTTGGACTATGGCCGTCTGCGTACTGACGGATTTCGAAACGCGAGATGTTTCCTTTTATTGGGAAGGTTGTCAGCCCTATGCTCTACAGTCATAATAGGCTGGAACTTACGGTTTAAAGTGGATTCTGAACCACTACAAGCATCTGCTATCAGGCCATCACCACTAAGCTAACATACTACCTAAATTAACTATGCTAACATGCTAACTAAACTAATACACTATACTCAACTAAGCAAACATACTAATTTGCATCATATCAATTTTTATCTAATTATTATTTACATTTTTATGAAATTCTTATTTATTATTTATTTCTTCTGGTTACTTGAAAGTGATCCATCGAGGGCGAACTTTCGCTTCGATGGAAGAAGAAGTTGTTAGTATTGTTAGAAAGTTGTTAGTATTTCAATAGAAAGATTAACGATAATTTATTACGAACTTTCAAAGAAAATTGAATATCAAAAGATTGATCACTAATTACATATTACACAGTTTAGTTTCTACCTGGCATACCAAAAATTTAAATGAGAATTTTGAAAATTATTTTCACTGCTTTTTAAACGGGGTTTAAATAATCTTTCAAAGTATCCTAAAGCTACATTGCATTCACAACATAGTCTGTTTCCAACCTAATCCCCGTGTATCCAATTCCCTATTCCAGTGAACAAAATTCCCCCAAAGTGAATAGTGCATCAGCCACTTTCTTATGTATGCACCCACAGTATCAATTCAAGAGAATGTCCTCCCGGTTCTGGGAAGGGATCGATGGCATCTCCAGTTTATCGCCATAAAATCTCTATCTGCGCGGAATTCGGAGCCCGCTTTTGTGAGAGAGATCACCGATTTTATGCATCCCTAAACGGTTCTCGCAGCGCCCAGTCAAGATTCTTGGCAGTGTTATGATTTCCGAGCTTCAAATCTGGTCGGGACGTATTTCTGATAACGGCTCATTTCTGTCGGATGTTTCAATGGTGTAGAAAAGGAGCGCCCCTTTTATTCGCAGTTTACACATTTTTTGGGGGGAAAGAATCTTTTGGGTTGTGGGATATGTTTGGGATCTCCTGGCTTCTTTTAAAGAACATGTTTCTGTAGAGTGTAGAATTTATTTGAACTTTTTGCTTAGTTGGATGACTTGCAAGTAACCTGAGGTAAATAAATAAAAACTATGTATAAAATAAAATATTAAATAAAATTTTTATTTATTATTGATTTTTAAATTCAATTTAAAAATAATAATAAATAAAATTTCATAATATCTAATTAATAATTAGATAAAATGACTAGCAAAATCTACTCTTCAGAAAAACTTGCTAATTAACTAACTTCCTGGCACTACAGTCCATGTTGGACTATGGCCATCTGCCTACTGGCTTATTCCGAAAACAAGGAACTATTTTTTGTAAACTACTATTGTCAGCCCTGTGCTCTACAGTCGTATTAGACAGGGGACCTACGGCTTAAAGTGGAGTTTCGAACCACTACAAATATCAATGGCACAGCTGGCACTCGAATGCCAAACCTGGGGCACCGCTCTCCAGACCGCGAGTCACTTGGTGATCAGGCTCCACATGTATGTTAGCTTATGTTATAGCGTATAGTTTAGTTGAATAAAAGTATGTTAGTTTAGTTAGCTTCAGAGATTAGTTAACATGATAATAATTATATATTAACACTAATTTATTAATAATTAAATTAATTAAAATATTAAATTAATATTAGTTAACATGAAACCATACTAACTAAACAAAATATACTATACTCAACTAAGCTAATATACAAATATACTACTAGCATATTAATTCACTATATTATGCAACGCAACTGTCCTTTAAGTTGTAATATTGTTGTTACTAGAGAGTGAAGGAAGGTCAGTAGGTGGCAGAAAGAATGTAGAGAAACATACTTCTTCATAATGCAACATAAAGATGACCACTGATTGGTGAAATGCTTACCAAATTAATTGACCTGTGTCCTAATTCCCCAATATTCTTCTTAATATATTGTATTCAACTAAGCTAACATACTATACTCAAACTAACACACTAATATACATAATTATTATACCTATAATTATTAGCATTTCAATGAAAAGATTAACAATGATTCACTACGAATTTTGTAAGAAAAAGCTTGTTATCAAAAAGATTCATCACTTATAACATATTGCACAGTTTAATTTCAACTTAACGTACCCAAAATTTTAAATAAATTTTTGGAATTATTTTCATTGTTTTATTAATAGGGTTTAAAGAATCTTTCAAGGCATCCTAAAAGCTCTTTCATTCATTCTCAACACAGTCTGACTCTAACTTAATCCACCTGTATCCCAATTCCCAATTCCACTGAACAAAATTCCCCAAAAGTGAATAGTGCATCAGCCACTTTCTTATGTATGCACCCACACTATAAATTCAGGAGAATGTCCTCTCGGTCTGGGAAGGATCGATGGCATCTCCACTCTACCCCCATAAAATCTCTATCTGCGCGGAATTCGGAGCCCTTTTGTGCGGGAGATCACCGATTTTATGCATCCCTAAGCGGTTTTCGCAGCGCCCAGTCAAGATTCTTGGCAGTGTTTATGATTTCCGAGCTTCAAATCTGGTCGGGACGTATTTCCGATAACGGCTCATTTCTGTCGGATGTTTCAATGGTGTAGAAAAGGAGCGCCCCTTTTATTCGCAGTTTACATTTTTTTTTTTTGGTTGGAAAGAATTCTTTTGGGTTGTGTGATATGTTTAGATCTCCTGGCTTCTTCTTTTGAAGAACGCATTTCTATAAAGTGTAGTATTTTTGCAAACTTTTTGCTTCGATGGATGGTTTGCAAGTAACCTAGAATAAATAAATAAATAAAAATTAACAAATAAAAATTAAAATGTATGCATGCATAAAAATAATAAATGAAGGAAAATTAAGAAATAATAATAAACAAAATTTAATAAAATTGAAATAATAATTAGATAAAATGACTATGAAAATCTAAACTTCAGAGTACCTTTTAACTAACTAACTCTCTGGCACCATGTTAAGCCGTTTGCCTACTTGCAAATTCCAAAACAGGAGGTGTTTTCTTCTTACAGTGTAGGGTTGTCAGCCCTTTGATCTACAGAGACATATTAGACAATGACATAGAGGCCTGATGGCTGAGCGATCAGCACTCTGGCACTCGGTACCACTAGCTTCGGGTTCGAATCTCGGTGATGGCAAGGTTGTTTGTTTTGGTTAGAAATTCCCTTAAGCCTTATTTAACTGTCTCATATGACCGTAGAGCGTCACGGAACCCCACGGAAGTCAAACTTCTCTCACCCACATCATTCCCAAACTATAAAGGGGCAACTCAGGTTCTATCTCTACAGTTATATTATGCTATACAAAGATTATATTAGAAAGGGACCTACGGTTTAAAGTGGAGTCCAAACTACTATAAGCATTCGTGGTACACCTGGGATCGAATGCGACGTCTGGAGCACCGAGCGCCATAGCGTTAGTCACTCGGTTATCAGACCCCACCTGTTAACTAAGCTAACATACTATACTCAACTAATCTAACATGCTAATGTACATTCATTATATTATACAATGAAAATTTTCGAAATGTTACTCTTCTATCATTTAAGTTGTAAAGGTGTTGTCATAGAGTAAGAACTTTGATAAATGACAACAAAAAAAAAAAAAAAAATGTATAGAAACTAGATTCTTCATAGTACAGCACAAAGAGGACCGCTAATTGAAGAAATGCCTCCCAAAAAGAACGACCTTTGTTAAAACGTTTTTGACAACTGAAATCGTAAAACACCTGTTGAAATTAACAATCGAATGAAAGTGCATTACAATGATGTATATATATCACAACAACAAGAGTATGAATGAAATATATTCTGTGTAAAAAGTATTCAGAATTTATAATTTAAAACCCACGTGTAAAAGATATCACTGTATTTTTTTTTCTGTAATTTTTATGCGTAAGTAGTTAAAAAAAAAAAATTATATGGCTTTATTTTTATATTTATATGGCCTTTAATTTATCTATTAATAATATATATAACCCTTATAAAGGCTTTCGATAATGGTGAATCGATAATGTCATTTGGAGAACTTTCTCTTGACCCTATAAAGAACAACCGTGAACCATTGAAGTGTTTCCATAATAAGTTGCCAAAAAGTTTTTACCAAAATTATAAAGTTGCCAAAAAAATTACTGAGTTCAAATGTTGATAAATTGCGAAACTTTGAATAAGAATAAAAAAAGACTATATTTTTCATTTTGTTATAGTTACATGTATTATTTTTATTGTAGTGAAAAAACCAACGACAAAGTTTTGCTCCATGGTAGCCAAAGGATTACAGACACATTTTTCACATTTATTTTGAAATGTGATACATCCTGTCTTAGATATTCTTGGTCTTATATGCTTACTGTTTATCTTTTGTTTATTTTGTTGCGCTACTTTTATTTGTTTCACAGTATGAGATATATGCTTACAAAAACTCCTTTGCCATAAATTAAGTAATTAAGTTAATTAATTTTATATATATCACAGGCTTTGTGTTTGTAAAATGTTAGACACAAGTGTATTTTATAACTTCTTTATTATTTTAATGGTCGCTGTACATTGTGTCATTAACAGAAATTCAAATTTGAAATTTCTTAATTTTGTTTTGAACACTCCTAATAAATTAATCTCATTTCAATAAATAATTGAAACATTGGCATAAATTTTTATTGATGATAATTTTTGTAGAGTATGTATGGTTGATAATATAATTTAAAATAATATTTATAGAATTTTTTTTTTTTCATTATGAAATTTCTTGTCACAGGAAAATGTTTCAGTAGAATTATTAAAAGGAATGCATAAAAGGACAAAAAAGATTTATGTAGAATTACATTTTTTTTTTCTTGCAAATGTAATGAATTTAAATAAGTCGATATTTTAATTTATTAAATATCATTCATTTTAAATAATAATAATTTAAAATGTAGTATAATCATTTATTTTAAAAACAATTTTAATATGAATCGAAGCATTTTCCATTTGAATAGTTTTTTATTATTATCATAATAATAAATAATTAGTTTACAATACTAATTTATCACAAAATTGCCGCCTATATTAATTTAAAGCCATGCATAAATTCTTATAAACAAAACTAATGAACTTGTAATTTTTATATGAATTTGCTGAATAGAAATTATATCAACGAACAATATACAGCCCTTTTTAATATTTTTCCCTTCTTAGTTTAATTAATTTTATGAATTTTCTGAAAAAAAAAGATTGTCAGCATATTGTCAATTTGAATAATACTATATAAGAAACTCTGAACGATTAAAGAAGGAAAATTTGCAAGAACCAGTATGTATTTAAAAATAAACAAATCCTTTATTTAAATCATTCCTTGCATGCATTCCTTAACGCATTCCTTTTAAAAATTATCTCGAGAATAATAAAATAAATTGACTTATAGGTTCGCCATAAAATATTACCATTTCAATGTCTAATGTATGCATCAATTGTTACCTTTAATTAAAATAAGCGCGTTTATAAATTATTTCACCAGATTCAGATTTAATTTATATATGAAAAAATAATTTAATTTCATTTCGGTAGATAGGTACGTTAAAGAACAAATATATATTGGTGTTAAATATTTGGGTATTAACTTTAATCCATTTCACTGATTCGAAGTATTATTTAAATGAAATAAATATGTGGTATTACAAAGATTCTTTGTTACATATTTTCTTGAAAATCACAATAAAAATAATTAACTAATTTACATTTATGAATGAATACATTCGTTACAATAATAAAGCTATACTAAGATAATCAACTAATTTCTGATTGGTATACCACTTTATATAATGTGAGTTTGTAAATGATAAATATTGTTAAAGGTGTTTCAATTTTATGAATAAATTATTTTAATAAATATAAAAGCGCTAATTTTAGCTAAGAGAAAAAAAAGGACAGTTTCATTAAAACAGGATATTTCTATTTTTCCATGCAAATAATTTCCTGAACTCAATAAAGGATATAATGTAATTAACCAAAATACAATAGGAATCTCTAAAGAATGTAATACATGTTCTTTTATAAATTGTAAGAAATGTAACCTCTAATACACAAAGGAAGTAATTTCAAAGGGATGGAATAACCATTCTTACTTTTGAAGCAGAGTAGTTCTTTCTATGTTTCTTAGAATCCCTACAAGGCTACAAAATTACTAAGAAGCCACAAACATGGAAAAGATACTACTTAGTTTGCATGTATATGTATGTGTCTGTGGGGGAGGGGGTTAGGGGGTGCGGATTTGAGTATGACTATGTGTGAGCAATTTGCACTAAAAAGAGGAAATATATTATAACAGCTTAAATATAAAAACAAGTATAGCATCAAGTATAATGTCTGATATTAACAATGAATATTATTTTAAACCCTATTATTTATGTTGTTTGTGTGATTGGATCCAAGTTAAATGTATCTAGCGACGTAAGAGACATAAAAATAAAAATAATAACGTAAATAATAATGATAACGAAAATATTAATAATAGCGTAAATACATGTAAATGGCATAAAAATGCATAATACTAAGTGTAGAAAATATAATATATATATATATATATATATATATAATATATGGTATTCATTAAATACGTTTTTGGGAAATAAGATTATATATAATAGTAAAATTGCAATATTAAATTATTTAAAAAAGCCTATTTGATTCAGAATTATTATAATCATGATTATTTATTATTCATTTTATGGTTTGATATATATTATAATATATTCCCTCTTACTTGGAGCTTTATTGATAATTACAGATTCGTGGAAGGATTCCTCTTCTAAGCCGAAAGTCTCATACTCAGGGTGCGCGAAACATACTTCCTCTCTGGGTGAGAGTCTATAGGCCAACTAATACGCAGTTGCGTTAAATATATACTCAAGAGCCAAAAGATTATGACCACCTGTCAATAACGAGTTGGCCCACCTTTTGGCGCGCAACACAGCTTCAACCCGCCTTGGCATGGACGCCACAAGTCCTTGGTATATGGCCGGAGACAGATTGTACCAGATGTTTAAGCAACGGTCATGCAAATCCGAGATATTGCGAATTGGTGGTCTTTGAACTCTGAGCTGCCGTCCCAGGACATCCCAAATGTGTTCTAACGGATGGAGATACGGTGAGTTAGGCGGCCAGTGACATTAACTGGAATTCAGCATCATGCTCCTGGAACAACTCCAACACAATTTTAGCCTTATGACAAAGGGCGTTGTCTTGTTGGAACATTCCATTTCCAGCTGGAAAACAGAGGCCATGTAAGGGTGCAATTGGTCCGCAATGATGTTCAGATACCCTGTAGCATTCATGGTCTGCTCAACCACAACCACGGGTCCCAGAGACGCCCAAGAGAACGTCCCCAAAACATAATACCGCCACCACTGGCCTGTGTATGACCTACTGTACATTGAGGGAGCAACTGTTCGCCTGAAGACGGAGTATCCTGACACGGCCATCGGCGTGATGACTGACAAACCGTGATTTATCTGACCAGGCAACTCTCCCACTGATCCATGGACCAGTCACGATGTTCCTGGCCCAGCGCAGGCGCAGTTAGCGATGACGTTTGGTCAGCAAAGGCACACGAGTGGGACGTTTGCTGCGTAGCCCCATATCCAACAGTCCGCTGAACAGTGTGCTCCGATACTATTCTTCTTGGCCCTGCATTGTATTGGACTGTCAGCTGAGCCACTGTCTGGCTCCGGTTTTGCTTCACCATGCGAGACAACCTCCGACGACCTTTTCTTTTAATAGCGTGTGGACGTCCAACACCATGTCGTCTACTGCTGGTTTCACCGTCATTCATCCACTTTGCATAAGTACTAACAACTGTAGATAGCGAACAACCCACGAGTCGTGCAGTTTCGGAAATACTTGTTCCGAGCCTTCGAGCCATTACAAATCTGCCCTCTATTAAAGTCGCTTAGATCCGCAGACTTTCCCATCACCCACAGAAGTAAGTGAAAGAATGATTCTTGAGACTCTCCAGCAGCAGTTAAATACCACTTCCACCTGATCACGTGCCTTCCACGTCATCCAGGCGATTTCATTACAAAATGCAGGTGTGCCATAATGTTTTGGCTCTTGAGTGTACGTGCATTTGGAAACGTTTCTAGACAGAAACGCATGATTGCGCTGTATTTTTTTTGATGAGAGTCTCGAGACCGTTTCTCCTGAACGTCACAGGGGGCGCTCTTGCCAGTGCATAGAAGGTAAAATGCTTACAGTTTATATTGTATAGAGTACTTATTTTAAATCCAGCCATTTGATATCAGCTCTAACAAATACGCGGTTTGATTTATTTGTATAATTTTTTTTATTTTAATGCATAAGTATTTATTTTAAGTTTACAATTTGCATGAAAATGTATTGATTTTGAGATAAATATTCATTTCATTTTTGAGATAAATATTTATTTAATAATTTTAAAATTTGAATGCCTTTCAGTCAATGGGTTTTTAGAAATGAAGATATATATATCTAGAAACAATACGAAATGTCCAAAAAGTTATTTCTAAACATTTCCTCCTTCAATAATGAGCAATTTCATTCGAAAACTCAATTTGAAACGACTCGAAGATTTGTCAAGTTACTTAATGAGGTAGCGACTGGAATACTGGAAGCAATCATGATGTTTCATTAACTCATTTCTCCAAATTTGAATTTATAAAAGGCAAAATAAATAGACTTTTCCGTTCCGAAAGTCTTTGATCTTCAGTATTTAATTTAAGGGGCAGCGATAAAGTGCGTTACACCCATTAATTGACAATTCTGAATCTATCGCTTACGAAACGCTATGAATGGTTCTCTTTTCTGGAGTGAAATGACAAAATATTATGTATCCACTTAACCATCTACTGATGCAGGTTAATCGATATGCCACAACTTTTATCGGAATATCGATTTCTGGATTAAGTAGATGATGATACCACATCGCTTGTGTTTATCATTCCAGAATACTTTTATTCGTGGATTAATGTAGGAAGAAATTAATTATGCTCATTAATCGATGCTTGTTTATGTATGAGTTTTTGCACAGGAAAAGTTTTAGAAACCACGTCGTGTTTAGATATTGTAGATTGGATCTATTTTTTATGTATGGTTACATAATTGACACAGTTTATCAATGTCAGTATACCAGAATCCTATTTCCAAGAAAAAAAGGAAATATTGTTCTTTGAAATTTATGCCAAAAGGTGCAATATTTCAGATCTTTAATACGGCTGAAATCGTACGTCAGCCTTATAGGACTTATTAATTATTTATGTCGGTGTTATAGATTTTTCATAAAAACTTAATTATTTCAATTTAGTTTAATTAGTTTTACGTGTTATTAATTATATAAATAACAAGGTTGGTGTGTCATGGTTGGATAGATTCGGATTTCCAGTGCAGGGAATTCCGAGTCAATTTCAAAATCAGACAAATGCAGTTGAATCAAAAGTTTGTCTTGTATGGGAAACATAAATTCATAGCTTGGAAAATCCCTCAATTGGGCTTAATAAGAAAGGAAAGATGCCAATGACTTGAAACCTTTCCATTAGGCTTAAATCTGTAACTTGGGATGTCCTTCAATTGAACTTAATGAGAAATGAAAGATGTCATCGACTAAAAATACTTTCATTGGGATTAAAACCATAGAATGGAAATTCTTCAATTGGGTTTGGTTTGTCGCTCTACAGTCATTTTCTGCACACTTTGGGCTAATTATACTGGGACCTACTTGGATTTCGAAGCACTAACAAACATTTGTGCCATCGCCAGGTCCTACTATTCGTACCAAAGGTCAGAGCACTAGCTAATTGATCATCAGGGTACTCAAATTGAGTCGAGGAGGGAAAGTGTCATCGACTGAAAATCCTTTCATTGGGATTAAAACCATAGAATGGAAAATTCTTCAATTGTGTTTGGTTTGTCGCTCTACAGTCATTTTCTGCACACTTTGGGCTAATTATACTGGGACCTACTTGGATTTCGAAGCACTAACAAACATTTGTGCCATCGCCAGGTCCTACTATTCGTACCAAAGGTCAGAGCACTAGCTAATTGATCATCAGGGTACTCAAATTGAGTCGAGGAGGGGAAAGTGTCATCGACTAAAAATCCTTTCATTGGGATTAAAGCCATAGAATGGAAAATTCTTCAATTGGGTTTGGTTTGTCGCTCTACAGTCATTTTCTGCACACTTTGGGCTAATTATACTGGGACCTACTTGGATTTCGAAGCACTAACAAACATTTGTGCCATCGCCAGGTCCTACTATTCGTACCAAAGGTCAGAGCACTAGCTAATTGATCATCAGGGTACTCAAATTGAGTCGAGGAGGGGAAAGTGTCATCGACTAAAAATCCTTTCATTGGAAGTAAAACCATAGAATGGAAAATTCTTCAATTGGGTTTGGTTTGTCGCTCTACAGTCATTTTCTGCACACTTTGGGCTAATTATACTGGGACCTACTTGGATTTCGAAGCACTAACAAACATTTGTGCCATCGCCAGGTCCTACTATTCGTACCAAAGGTCAGAGCACTAGCTAATTGATTATCAGGGTACTCAAATTGAGTCGAGGAGGGGAAAGATGTCATCGACTAAAATCCTTTCATTGGGATTAAAACCATAGAATGGAAAATTCTTCAATTGGGTTTGGTTTGTCGCTCTACAGTCATTTTCTGCACACTTTGGGCTAATTATACTGGGACCTACTTGGATTTCGAAGCACTAACAAACATTTGTGCCATCGCCAGGTCCTACTATTCGTACCAAAGGTCAGAGCACTAGCTAATTGATCAGGGTACTCAAATTGAGTCGAGGAGGGAAAGTGTCAATGACTAAAAATCCTTTCATTGGGATTAAAACCATAGAATGGAAAATTCTTCAATTGGGTTTGGTTTGTCGCTCTACAGTCATTTTCTGCACACTTTGGGCTAATTATACTGGGACCTACTTGGATTTCGAAGCACTAACAAACATTTGTGCCATCGCCAGGTCCTACTATTCGTACCAAAGGTCAGAGCACTAGCTAATTGATCATCAGGGTACTCAAATTGAGTCGAGGAGGGAAAGTGTCATCGACTAAAAATCCTTTCATTGGGATTAAAACCATAGAATGGAAAATTCTTCAATTGTGTTTGGTTTGTCGCTCTACAGTCATTTTCTGCACACTTTGGGCTAATTATACTGGGACCTACTTGGATTTCGAAGCACTAACAAACATTTGTGCCATCGCCAGGTCCTACTATTCGTACCAAAGGTCAGAGCACTAGCTAATTGATCATCAGGGTACTCAAATTGAGTCGAGGAGGGGAAAGTGTTATCGACTAAAATCCTTTCATTGGAAGTAAAACCATAGAATGGAAAATTCTTCAATTGGGTTTGGTTTGTCGCTCTACAGTCATTTTCTGCACACTTTGGGCTAATTATACTGGGACCTACTTGGATTTCGAAGCACTAACAAACATTTGTGCCATCGCCAGGTCCTACTATTCGTACCAAAGGTCAGAGCACTAGCTAATTGATTATCAGGGTACTCAAATTGAGTCGAGGAGGGAAAGTGTCATCGACTAAAAATCCTTTCATTGGGATTAAAACCATAGAATGGAAAATTCTTCAATTGTGTTTGGTTTGTCGCTCTACAGTCATTTTCTGCACACTTTGGGCTAATTATACTGGGACCTACTTGGATTTCGAAGCACTAACAAACATTTGTGCCATCGCCAGGTCCTACTATTCGTACCAAAGGTCAGAGCACTAGCTAATTGATCATCAGGGTACTCAAATTGAGTCGAGGAGGGGGAAAGTGTCATCGACTAAAAATCCTTTCATTGGGATTAAAACCATAGAATGGAAAATTCTTCAATTGGGTTTGGTTTGTCGCTCTACAGTCATTTTCTGCACACTTTGGGCTAATTATACTGGGACCTACTTGGATTTCGAAGCACTAACAAACATTTGTGCCATCGCCAGGTCCTACTATTCGTACCAAAGGTCAGAGCACTAGCTAATTGATCATCAGGGTACTAAATTGAGTCGAGGAGGGAAAGTGTCATCGACTAAAAATCCTTTCATTGGGATTAAAACCATAGAATGGAAAATTCTTCAATTGGGTTTGGTTTGTCGCTCTACAGTCATTTTCTGCACACTTTGGGCTAATTATACTGGGACCTACTTGGATTTCGAAGCACTAACAAACATTTGTGCCATCGCCAGGTCCTACTATTCGTACCAAAGGTCAGAGCACTAGCTAATTGATCATCAGGGTACTCAAATTGAGTCGAGGAGGGAAAGTGTCATCGACTAAAAATCCTTTCATTGGGATTAAAACCATAGAATGGAAAATTCTTCAATTGGGTTTGGTTTGTCGCTCTACAGTCATTTTCTGCACACTTTGGGCTAATTATACTGGGACCTACTTGGATTTCGAAGCACTAACAAACATTTGTGCCATCGCCAGGTCCTACTATTCGTACCAAAGGTCAGAGCACTAGCTAATTGATTATCAGGGTACTCAAATTGAGTCGAGGGGAAAAGTGTCATCGACTAAAAATCCTTTCATTGGAATTAAAACCATAGAATGGAAAATTCTTCAATTGGGTTTGGTTTGTCGCTCTACAGTCATTTTCTGCACACTTTGGGCTAATTATACTGGGACCTACTTGGATTTCGAAGCACTAACAAACATTTGTGCCATCGCCAGGTCCTACTATTCGTACCAAAGGTCAGAGCACTAGCTAATTGATTACAGGGTACTCAAATTAGGAGTCGAGGAGGGGAAAGATGTCATCGACTAAAATCCTTTCATTGGGATTAAAACCATAGAATGGAAAATTCTTCAATTGGGTTTGGTTTGTCGCTCTACAGTCATTTTCTGCACACTTTGGGCTAATTATACTCGGGACCTACTTGGATTTCGAAGCACTAACAAACATTTGTGCCATCGCCAGGTCCTACTATTCGGTACCAAAAAGGTCGGAGCACTAGCTAATTGATTATCAGGTACTCAAATTGAGTCGAGAGGGAAAGTGTCATCGACTAAAAATCCTTTCATTGGGATTAAACCATAGAATGGAAAATTCTTCAATTGGGTTTGGTTTGTCAACTCTACGGTCATTTCTGCTGCACTTTGGGCTAATTATACTGGACCTACTTGGATT
>BPLR01018138.1:0-26729 GCA_021605095.1 Caerostris extrusa | reverse complement strand
CGAAATTTACAAGGGATCAAGGAGCTCTTCACGATTAACCGTTCTCTGATTACCTTGCTCTTTTCATTCTTTTTGGATATAATTATGGAAATATTTCTATTTTTAAGCATAATGGAGCTGGCGGTGCGGGTCTGTCAACCCTAGTACTCCAACAGTCGAATGTCTTTTATGTGTTCGCTATTGGTGTCCCTAAAAACTGAGTTTATTTTGAATTTTAACATAACATAAGATCTAATAATTTTGTAATAGAAGATCTGCTTAGACCTAGCTTTCAATAATCTGCGTTTTCGACAATCCCTATTAATCTGGATTATTTGGACTCAGTTGTAGTTATGCTAACATTAACAATTATTTTAAGTTAAAAACAAACAAGTTTTTATATTAAAAGTTATTTTAAGTAGATGTCTTAATCGGATTTGCAGGTCAAAGATGGATCTCTTCCGAGGCTACGGCTAGCCAAGATTCGTTGTAAACTTCATTCATGAATAGTTTTTCTATTCATTTCAGAAGTAAAATACTTAAAAAATAATAGTGTCATGAAGAATATGTTGATTGCATTTTTAGAGTTTTATTACCGTAATTACTTACCTATAATAGACAGTATTTGCATAACGTTTTTTTATCGTCCAATATTTTTTCCTAGAGCGCATGTTCATAGGAATAGCTGAGTAGTGCAATATTACAGATGTGCATGCGCGATGATAGGGAAAACGTTTCCTATGAGCATGCGCGCTAGGAAGAAAAATATCGGACGATAAAAAACGTTATGTAAAAATTCTCTAATTTCTTACTTACATTAAAAAGGATTAGAATTTTTTCGATTCGTCTTATAAATCGGAAATTATGGTGTTATACAAATATTTTTTTACGTTTTTTCAAATATCCTTTTTAAACTTATCTGACTATCATTTAAATTAAAAATATGAATGTTTATTCAATTCTCAAAATCATCTGAATAGTTTAATGTTAATGAAAAATAATACAAATTATCAACTATCTAGATCTTCGAAAGAAAAGCACAAATTTTTTAACGGTTATTATTTAATGCCACTCTAATTCAATATTAATGAAGAAATACTATTATACCTTTGGGTACACTTTGAAAGAAAAATCGACATTTTACTAAATTTAAAATTTTTATATTAATGCCCATTTTGTAATTGATTTCCTTTAAAATCGAAACATTTCTTTTAACAACAAACGTATACTAGAGGAATTTTCTGCTTTGGCAGTTATATAATCGTATTAGAAATTTAAAACTCGTTTTTTTTCCTTAAAAATAATAAATGAAAAATTCCATCAAGTATTGAAAAAAACAAATTTGTTTTTAAGAATTGAATCCTCCAAATATATTAAACTTCGTTATTATAATTATACCTTTTTCAACCCTTTTGAATTTTTTATCGTTTTGCTTAGAGAAAAAGAATTCATTTCAGTAGTAATAATAAATATTAACTATTATTTTAATTAACTGTTAATACTTTTTATTTCAAGTAAAAGCTAACTTTATCTCCTAATATTTTAATTATATTATTTAAAACTAAAAATAATTCATTATAATATAGTAAATATAATAAAATAATTCATTATAATATAGTAAATACTAAAAAATAATTCATTATATTATAAAAAAGAATAACTTTTAAATCTTTTGTATTAAAATAAGCAATATTTCATCCTGATATAAAAAAAAACACATTTTAAATATTAATAAAAAATTTATATGGATACTGATTTTGGAAAAAGTTAGTTCTAATATTTACTACATAAATAATAATAAATTTAGTCTAGACATCTGGCAATGCAGTTCTTTCTTTGTTTTTGTTTTTTTTTATTATTTTATTTTTATTGTTATTATTATTTTTTTAACAAAAAGTTATTTTTACATAAAATTATAATTTTTGTCAATTTCATAAATTATATTTCTATAAAATACGTAAAAGAAAATCATTAGGCTGTTCTTAAACATTTATGCTGTTTACATCTTCTAATTTTTTTATTTTTCTGTAGCTTAAGATTTGTCAGAGCTATTTTTTTCAAAGACAAAGGAAAACAATTGTCATTTCTCCAGTTTAAATTCTATATTATTTGTAAAGATCTATGCCACAGCCAGGACTTCAGGACCTGAAGTCTGCCGGTACCAAAGTCCAGAGTACAACTGAGGCCCCACACAGCAGTATGATCAACAAGAAAATTTATCTTGGCATATGAAGTAGGTTCAGGGTACGATTGAAAAATTATATTTATTCTCACAGACCTGATCTTAGCGGTGTGGCTTAAGGATCTTTACAATCGGTCCAGTAATTTTATACACTATTTTTTTAATGATCCAAACAGGCTATTAATTGCCACTTAGTCACATATGCTGATGAAGCTGCAATCGTTACTATACATTAATACCATCGGAAGCACACTGAAACCCAGTGTTATAAATTAGAAAATTTGTTAGAGAACTGGAGAGTAAAAATTAACCCCCTGTCAAATGAGCTTTTGCATTCTTGTTACCAAAAACTTAACGAAAATTTCGAAATATAACTGTCTTTGGTGGGCATATCCAGTGGGTAAATGAATAGAAATATTTAGGATTAATTTTAGACGCAAAACTCCTTTTTAAATCACACCCTAAGATAAGAGTTCCCTTAAAACTGCAGCCTTTAGCAACAAATGCGATCGTGTATCTATAGAAAAGTTGACCTTCCAGCTGACAAGGGCACCACTCCCGCTCACAATAGACAAAGGATACATAACGAATTAAACCTTGAACTCACTTTTTAAATTACGCCAAAAATGACTGGAACTTTCTTCTTAAAATTCCGAAATTACCAAAAATCCATTCTTTTAAACCTTCCAGATTATAACCGCACCTGCACATATGCTAAAAACGACCTCTATCAATATTTAATCAAGATTTTAATTTCCCCATCGCGAAACGCCATGCCTTCATTTCGACCCAGGTTAATTTTTTCTTTTACGCAATTTTTCCGTGTGGATATTTTTATTCACTCATTTTATTATCATTAACTCTTTCGCCCGCTTTACGTTCTTCCACCAACCTTCGACGAGCGCTTGTTTCAATTACGTTGCATAAACAACCTGCTTTGTTACATGTGTTGAAGACTCTGCCCTCTTTCCTTTACTTTTTAGGAATCGTACCGTATTGGCTAAAACTTAAATTATTCCAAATATTTATTAAATTAAAAACATTTACTTTTATTATTATTTTTGCATTTTTAAATTTTAAAAAATTTTTAAATACTAACAGTAATTTCTGTCCTTTTATTTTTACACAGAGTGCATGTGCTCTTTTTATATTTTTTCTAATTCAATAGCTTAAATATGTAAAATTAAATAATTAAGAACTTAAATTATTCGGAGGTACAGGGTAATCCCCAAGTACTCCAATCATAAACTAGCTCTACCTCTACTCTACTCAGATTCAAAAACGAACTACTTCAAGGAATCCCCAGCCTATCCGGCAGAGCGAAGCTCTCAAAAGAAGACCTACCTAACAACCTTGGAATTCGGCTCTTTCCAAAGTCAAACAATGGAGGGTTGAACAGTTTGTTTAGATCGTGGTTTGCTGTGAATCTGTGCTGCTACAAAGGCTGATAACCGAGTGCTGCCCCTCACCCCCTCCCAACCTTAGTTTTTAATTTTACTATTAGTTTTAATTTTAATTATCTCCAGAGTTTTTACCCCAGTAATGATCTACTGTGTTTAAATAATTAAAATTAAGTTTTATTCTAAAAAAAATTAAGTTTTTTAAATTTAATTTTGAACTTCTAGTGCTGCCCTTTTTTTGATTTCATTTTTTACTTTTAAGATATGGAGTTTTTAGTAACAGTTTTGTTGCAAGGAACTCCTTTTTAAAAATGTCCATTGCTGCCATCTCGGCATATGAAATTCAAGCATCCAAGATTTCTGATGAACCTCACTCCTAGATCGAGTTCATTTAGACAGTCCCTCAAAAATCAAATTTAGACAATGAAGTCCTAGCTTCCCCCGACTACTCTTCCTACATACAGTTGGCATAGGCAGCAGGTTCTTCAGACGACTGAAATCCACCCCAAGCTTGAAAACATTTTTGCTTCTAAAAATGGTCTTCTCAACAACTATGTGAAGCCTCCATAAAAATTTTCCTTAGTATAAAAATCCATTCTCTTAAATCACATCAAAAGCTAATCTTTTGCAACTACTAAAATGTCATGTAAAGAGCTTCAACCGTAGTTTAGCAAAAAATACAGATTTCAAAAAAAGAGGCCTGATAGCCGAGTGGCTAGCAGAATTCAAAAAAAAAATTTATTAATCAACTCTGTCCTGGATATTTACATAAAAGTCTATATATTAATATATTATTATTACAGTCTATTATTAAAAATATTTACATAAAATAAGACATTTAGCCATGGCCGTCGGACTCAGACAAACAATAATTTATTTGAAGAAGTATAAAGTAAATTGTCATAAAGTTTATAGCCATTACTGGTGATTGATGGACGTCTTTTAAAAATAAAGTTTTTTACCTTTACTGTTCATTACATTAGGTACAGATAATTCACCCTTTGTGCTCAAATTTGCTGGGATGTATTGAGCTTGAAAAACTCATTCATCAGAACATTTCGTTCCTTTTCTACGCTGGAATGTGAAAAGTGGGGAATTGTTCACAAAATAGCTGCAGCTTTAACGGATAACGCTCTTAACACCGTTGCTGCTGTGAGTATAAATAACTGGACGCACGCAATACATTTAGTTGTAAAAAAACAGGCTTAAAATCCTTATGTCAAGAACAAATGCATGAAAAAATTAATAAATGAGCAATTTTTGTGAAAAAGTTCTAATTCTGTTTTTACACTTCAAGAAACACAAAAACCAAGTTTCTGTTTTATCTATTTCGACACTAACAGGAAACCATATTTCAAAATTAACAAATGATGAATGGTTGATGGTTGAACAATCTTTAAACTTGATTCGTGGCTCAGTGGCGACGCTGGTGACCATGAGGCTCAGATTAAATTCGCTGGCGGTTTGGTTGTAGACACTGTTTGCAAAAATACAAGGAGATTCGATGTCGTTTAGGATGTTCATCTTGCCTCGTGAGTCGCACTACTTGGTGGGAAATTTCGAGTTTCCCCCCATTTTCACAACGGCTCTCAAAATTACCATGCATAGATTTTGTTTAAATAACAATAAAAAAGGGCGATTAAATAGTTTTATACAAACATCATACATAGAATACGTTAAGTAATCTTGCGATTCAATATTTTTAGTCATTTCTAATAGTAATATAAAATAAGTAAACATTTAAATTTGAGATCAAATAGACAACAAAGTTCCAGAATGTTAGGATCAAATGAGAGAGCACATAGATATATATTTTATCGTATTTATGATTTTATTTTATTTTTTTGGTTCATTTATTTATTTATGTAATATATATATCTATATATCTTCTATATGTATTTGTGCGATTAAACTTCGATAAATATCAAATTGGATTTTTTCATAGTAAATCATCAATGTAAAATAAATTTCATTGCCTTTTTTTCCCTGAAGCTAAACTGTTGCTCCTGTAGCATGTTTTTCTTACACTAATAACAATTAAATGGCCAACGGCTTACATTACTGACTTATTACTAATAGGACCCTTTATTGGGCTGTTATAAAATTGGAGGTTTGAGACCATCCACAGCAGCTAAAAGTTATGGGGGCGGGGGGGCTGGTTTGTTTTGTGTTCCTTTGTACTTTTTTATTACTACATCCGGTCCATTCAACTGGTTCCTACAACGGGGAATTTCTTCTTTTATGAATGCTACATAGCGTTCTGATATTTTACTCTTTATTTTTAGCTGTTTTCAATCCAAGTTTGTTTTTTTTTATCATTTTAAATTTTCCTATTTTGATTTTTCTTTTTTTTTTTTTACTTAATTCATTTTTTTCTTTCTTTCTTTTTTTTTTGTTTGTCTCAGTAAATGTTTTTAAATCGTTCCTGCATCTTCAATCACATTAACTTCTTCCCATCAGAGTAAAAGTTCTTTTAGCACTGGCACTACAAGTTTATTTAATGTCGTCTGTGAAATAGAACCAAAAAAACTTGCTTGTGTAACAATTTGAATTATTAGAAAATCGAATTTTTGTAAAATTTTCGTATAGTACTTGTATGTTACAGTTTATTTTATTTCGTTTTTTTGGTCTTACAGTTCTTAGTATAATCTTTTATGATTCTGACTGCTCTTAATTATCCAGTTTCTTAAACAACTTATCAATCAACCTAATTCAAATCAAATAACAAAAAAAATAAAATAATAAAAAAATAAATAGTTTTAAATAAAATAAAAAAAAAAATTTCAAATCAAATAAAACTGTTTATAATCTGAAATTATCCATTATCGTACAATTTCTTTTTTTTATTCATTTGCAAATTTGTTCTTCTAAAATGTTCAATTGTTACGGCACATCTCGACACCTTTTATGCAGGAATCATATTGAAGAAGAAAAGCTCACATAAATCTTCAGCCATTCTAATTTTAACAATTTCTATAGTAGTTCTTCCAGAGCATTACATATCGCTAAATGCAGAACTTGAAGGGAAAAATAACACCTTGAATAAGTCACAGAATAATTTGAAATCATCCAAATTTATATTTCTATAATTTTTAATGATTAAAACATTAACATTAACATTATTATTATTTGAAGAAAGTATTTCAAATATTTAGATTCAGATTTTAATTTGATATTTTTATATCTTTACTTAGACCAACATCTCACATGAAAAAAAGCATTTTGAATATACTAAAAATAAATTTCACTTGAATTTTAGAATTTTTTTCTTATTAATAGACATGTATAGGAGCAATAAATTTCTTTTGTATGCAGCTGTTCTACGACCTATCAGTACTTACGAATGACTTATGACCCTAAGTCAAACTTAAAGATCATTAAAGCTTTTCAAAATATCACTCTCAGACGAATCACTGCAGCTAAATGTTATATGAGGAATTCGTAAGTACAGCAGGCCATTAATATTCCTCCACTTAAAGACTTCCTTAAGCTCGTTTCTGAAAAATTTTAATTCTATAGATAACCACAAGAACCAGGAAATCAATTAAAAGGAGAACATAGATTTCGGCTTACTTTGCCTTAAATACAAAACAGAAGAAAGCTCACATGCGCACTATGAACAAATGAAATTTACATAATTCAATGCAATGCTGAACACACTGCAAATCAGCGACCATTTTATTCCACTTACGTATATACGAGTAGTCCATCCACGAATAATAAAGTAAATGTAAAAGTAATTTGGTTAATAATGGGTTCAGTCAGGACCGGATTTCCCAATAGGCTAACTAGTCTTTAGCCTAGGGCAGGGGTCGGCAACCTTTTGAGTCGGAAGAGCCAAAAATGACAATTTACAAAATTTCAAAGTTTTAAAGAGCCACAAATTTTTTTCTTGCCAACAATAAATAACCGTTGGGCTGAAAAGTTCGTTGGCTGACACATAGATGGCGCTACTAGTATTAAATCCATACGATTTTTAGTTAGCCCAAACCTTCAAAAGACACGTATATAAATTTGATAGCTGTTGCACTATTAGTATGTGAGTTATAGCATTTTTAGTGTTCATCACGTGCAGTCCACTCGGCTGACTGTCGATTGACTCCGGTGTGAAATGATGGAGCCATGTTTCATCCATTGTCACATATCGACGCAAAAATTCGGGTTTATTACGATTGAACAGCTCCAAACACTGCTTAGAATCATCCATTCGTTGTTGTTTTGGGTCGATTGTGAGCTCGCGTTGCACCCACTTTGAACAGAGCTTTCGCATATCCAAATATTCATTCACGTTATGTCCAACACGTTCCTTTGATATCTTTAGGGTCTCAGCTATCTCAATCAACTTCACTTTACGGTTATCAGAAATTGTTTTGTGAACTTTTTTTGATGTTTTCGTCGGTAACAGCCTCTTTGGGGTGTCCACTGCGTGCATCGTCCTCGGTGCTCATTTCGCCTCGTTTAAATTTAGCAAACCACTTCTCTACGGTTGATTTTCCTGGTGAAAAGTCCGAATAATGTTTATCGAGCAAAGCCTTGGCTTCAATAGTATTTAATTTTTTCTCCAAACAGCAATGCTTTATTAACCCACGAAATTCCTTTTATCCGTTTTTTCAAACTAACAAAAGTTGCTTCCTAAAAATGATATAACTCACATACTAATATTGCAACAGCTGTCACATTTATACACGTGTCTTTTGAAGGTTAGAGCTAACTAAAAATCATATGGATTTAATACCAGTAGCGCCGATTTAATAATGCTAGCCCACCTGTTAATACTCGCATAAATAAAGTTTTTTGAAAAAAAAAAACTAATCTATTTATTCATAAGAAAATATCTATTTATTCATTATGTCATTCTATTTATTCATTATTAGATAATTACTTATTATTTAAGTAAAAATTAAAACAATTAAACATTTACTTACAACATTAACTGTAACTTGTAATTTAACAAACAATTGAACAAACAAATTCAATGGGAGCGATGGCTTTGCATGGTTATTCAAGTAGAAAATTTAAACTTTATTAAACAATGTAATTTGTACTTAAAATAAAAAAAAAACAATAACATACATTTGAGCAAACTTATTCAATGGGAGCATTGGCTTTGCATGGTTTTAGAAAGTTTGGATAAATTTGGCTCATAACTTGTTCTTTAAGTTTCAAACACGATTCTAAATTTTCATTTGTTAGTTGGCTTCTTAATTTACTTTTAATTATATTCATGCAAGAGAACGCTTGCTCGCACGAATATGTCGATCCAAAGATAGTCAGTACTCCAAATGCCAACTTCTTCACCTCACTGTAGCAATCTGGAAGACTATTCCATGCGTCGAATATAAGTGCCTCAACACGCGGCATTTCTTTTAAAGTTGTCCACTTTTGTTGCGTTACGTACATACATTTCTGGACCTCCAACTCTTCCAACTTGCTTTTCAACTCTGTAAATTCTCCACTCCACAAAAGCTTTACTTTTTAAATTGATCAATTGCATTTCTAGAGATCCAGTATCAATTCCAAATGGCTCAATGTGGATTTCGTTACTATTTGTGTTGAGAAGATTTACTATGAATGCTAGAGTGGTTTTGTTGGTTTTGAATTGCTCAAATCTATCAGCAAATTCATCTTTAATTTTTTTATAACTGTGCTGAAGTACCTCCTGTCAACAGTTGCGCTAGTTTTATCACGATATTGCTTTAGAAATTGAAAATGAAGTAATTTACCGCTCTTAATATCTTTTGCAAAAAGAATTAATTTTTCTTCAAAACAAACCAATTCTTCTACCAAAACATAGGCTGGGTTTCCCTTTCCTTGCAGTTTTAAGAATTCTTTAAACTGACGATAGTAGAGTGCTTTTGACAAGATGCTGTTAACAATCTTGATTACCAAATTCAAGACCTCAACTATTTCGGCCGGAAATGTTTGGGCAGAAAGCGCTTCTTGGTGTATTATGCAGTGAAACGTAAGAATTTCGTGGTTTATTTTGCTCTGAAGAATCGTTATTGCCCCTTTATTTTTTCCTGTCATACTTCTGGCTCCATCAGTTGCTATTGAAACGATTTTATTTAAATCGATCTTATTGTCTTCATGGCACATGTCTTCATGGCACTAAAATAAAAATCACGCGAGGTGCGAGAGAGAGAGAGAGAGAGAATCCGATAAGAAACCGAAACCATCGTTTCAGTCCACCAGAGCCAAGGCGAAAATAATCTTTGATCTTGAAAACGGCGCCGAGGGGGAAAGCAACCATCGGTTGTCTGGGAAGAAACTAATAGCAAGCGCATTATTTATTAATACGTATCGTGGGAGCTTGCGGCTGGTGAGAAGAGAAATATCATAATCAAAATTTTGAAGATCTTTGAGGACCTGGTTATTGGAATGAGAAACAGAATCATAGAACTTTGTTTCTTTGAGGGCGGAGAAAAGCGAGTACAAGTGGCTGAGAGATAGAATCGGTGCCTAATCCTCGTTAATCGATTCAGAACGATTTTTTAAATGCTTTTTTTTTTTTTTTATAAAATAAATAATATTTGCTTATGGATCCAAAGAGCCGCAGCTTCACATCCAAAGTGCCGCATGTGGCTCGCGAGCCGCGGGTTGCCGACCCCAGGCCTAGGGCCTCGAGATCAATCATTCAAATTGTTAGCAAAATTAAAATGCCACTATTCTAAAAGCAGTAAACACTAACACACTGAATCGAAAATAAGGAGAAATTCTACACATATGAGTAATAAACAAACATAAAAATAACAAAGTTGTCTTCATTAAGTATTTTGTGCATCGAAAATGAAACATTCAGAAAATAGATTTTGATGAACTTATAGAAGAATTCTGTGTGAAAAAAGTTTAGAAAGAAATTCTTCAATCTACTATTTCGAATTAATGTATACTTGGATTGAATCAGTTCTTAAATAAAATAACTATTAACATAAAATTTAATATGATATATAATTTGATATTTTCTTTTTCGTGATCTAGATTTTGTTTGAATAAAGTTCCATTTTTTTGGTTTAATTTAAAACTTAAAATTCATACTTAATTAAATAAATACTTAATTAATTAAATTCATACGAACTATTATGAAATAAATTTATATGAATTAAATTTGCTTTAATCTTCAATGTATTGAATATATTATATTTAATGATAGAAAATATGATAATTTTTATTGCATATTTTATTTTCGTGGCCACAGATTTTTATTATTTGAATTTCGTTTCTTTGTAAATGTTGTGCGTTATATTTCATTAGTTATTGTTACAAGTACTATATATGGTGCTGAGAATAAATGTCCAAATAAGTGTTCTCGACTTTTTTTTTTTTTGTACCACATTTTTATAAAGATTAGTACCAATCACAACGTGTTTCATTTAACTTGTTGATATAGGTATATCACAGTAATGATGTATTTTATTATCTTTCATGTAATTTACAAACTTAAAAATAGGAGGTGAAAGAGCCTCCTAAGTGAAATAGCCTAGGGCCTCTTTTCATCTAAATCCGGCCCTAAGTTCGGTTAATAATAGGAAAATGGTTAATAATAAAATTAAGGAAATTCTTTTATTAAATATCAAAAAATTGTAATCCTTTAAAAATATTATCAAGTGATCTTTTACTGGATTTGAACTATAACAATTTGAGTAAAATAGACAATATATATATATATATATATATATATATATATATATATAATAAAGTGTATGACATTGGAAATTTGAAAGAGATGAATTTTCTTTACTTGTCCATTAATGCAACATTTTGTAATGATTACTTAAAATTTCACCATAAGACTTTTACAATAAAAACCACATATTATGCATATATACATCCGATGATAAAGATGAACGACTTGCATTAAAAAACTAAAATTCAGTAAAGGATGTGTTACTTGTTTTGGCATTTTTTTCTTCCATTTGTAAGTTGACTTTCAACAAATTTATCTAAAGATGCAACCCATGATATCTATACATATTTAGGATGTTACAATTATTTTATTTTTAATTCAATGATTTCCTGGCAACAACTTGTTTCTCTCCTATTAATGTGTATAAATAATCTGTGTTCTTCTTTGATCTACACATGCAATGCCTTTTGATATTTGTGTTTTTCAATTTTGTAGATGCAAGTTATGAACATTCATGCACAATTTCTTTTTATCATTTCAGGTTTTTGAGGGCCCTAAATATGAAACACTTATCATATAACTTTTCAATTTTAAGCACGTTATCATGATTTTGTTTGACGGTGTTTCTACGATGCACATGATAAATTACGTGTTGAAGACCGCTGTTGCTCTAGCTATGCAAAATTGATCATGTTTCTAGTTCATATCTTGTTATTTCTCCTTTGATCCTTGTATTGATATGTTAAGTTCGTTATATCAAAATACTCTCATGTATAATAGTTCACAAAAAGTTTCAATAAAATATATTTGTTCAGATTTTCTATGCTAATAAATTTGTCTTATAGGGGCACTTCCAAAATTTCTATAATGCTTTTACAGGGTATTTTAAAGTCTCAATAATTATATATAGTAATATGCTTGCATTTTAATATATATTTTTTTAATTTATATATATATTTTTTTAATATTTTTACATTTTAATATATAGTAATATGCTAGCATTTTGATAATATTGTTTTATTAAAAAATCGAATAATTTTGAGAATTTGTTTTAAAAAAATATTAGCAGGAAATATTTTCAGTACCTTACTATATATTTTTAATATTGTTTTAGCTTTTATTATAAAACTTAATAAAACTAATTAACTTCTTATATTTTTTAATTCTTATATATTTTGAATTAAAAATGTCGATCTTCCTTTATACCCTTTCTCTCTCATTTAAATTTATTCGTTCCCTTGTACCAAGCACATGTGAGAGTTAAGAGAATTGTGAAATCAACCGTAAATCGTACCTTATTATATAATAATAATATGGTATATATTAAATAGATAATTATTGAAAGAATCAGTTTTCATACATGATAGAAAAGGAAGGGAAAAGGAATTAACAGTTTTGAATGCAATTTTTAAAAGAATGAGTCTATAAAAATATATAAGCAAAAAAAAAAATGTTGTTGTTAATAACAGAAAATAGTTTTACATTTTAATAAGTATGCCTTTTTTCATGATGAAATTTCAGAAAAAGTAATTAATATAATAAAAGGCAAGAGTCAATTTTATTTAAAATTAGAAAAATAAGAATAAGTAATATATAATAATCAAATGTATACAGAAACAGATAAATGCATAATACATATTCATGCATAGTTGAAATAGTAAAAATGTTGAAATTTGCACTTTTGGGAAAAAGGTGTTCATCTGGTAGTCTCCAACTATTTGTTGTTCAATCGAATTCATTGTAAAACACGACGAACAGTAGCTAATACAAAATGCAAATGAACGACGAACAGTAAAAGCAATATCATATTTAGCTCAAAACGCGAATATCGCCAAATATAGTGCACTTTTTTTTTCCTTCCATGATGTCACCGAAATACTGCAATTTGATTGGGGACTCCTCTGGGAGTACTTTTACTCTCTAAGGTCTAGTGTGATTTGTCACAAGCCTTTTGCAGCCAAATAAGTTAATCTGTAACATATGTTCAATTCGATGAAATTATTGTTTTTAATGAAAAGGCATAATACCATAAATTTTATTCAAGTATGTTCATAACTACTATTAAAAATTAAATGTTTGTTATTTTTTACGTTGATTTATTTTATTCCAGAAAATTTAAAATAGGAAATTATAATTAATTATTAATTGCTCTGATCTTTTATGATTATTGTTAATATTATTATTATTATATAATTTTATTTCTATTTTGCTTAACCTTAAGAATTAACCAATGTTATAAGAGTTCTGTTTTTATGAGGTTTTTGCTGGCAATAGTATTTGATAGTTATGTCAACATTTGTCCTAGGATGAAATTCTTTTTAAATGAATAGAGGCCGTATTGTGGCGCCATCTAAAAAATATAAATAATTTGCTTGGGAACATAAACTACTAAATGTTTCTACAATAAATGTTACAAATAAGTGTATTCAATTTAAATTAATTCAAAAATTTTATTAATATTCTACATTTGTAAATTATTCACCACCAAACATAATTTTTTTAATTTCTAAAAATTTTTGAATCTTCCCTAGAACTAATATGTTTTATTTATCCCTTTTTTTAATTATTATCTTGTTAAATAATTTCCAAATTTTGAAAAAGTTTATTTTTAATAATAATTTAAAATTAGTTGTAATCCATCATTTGAAGGATTACATCAATTCTTTATTTCTAATTTATTATTTCATCTGAATTTCTGCAGCACTTTTTTTCTATAGAAAATCTGCAACTGTGTTGTGTTTAGAAATATTAAAATTCCCAAAATAATATTTCTTAAATAATATTTAAAAACATATTTACGGCATATTGGTTTTTTTTTTTGTGCTACATTTTTGTATTTTTTCTAAAATTTTATACAAATATTAGACTTAATTTTGAAATTAATAAACATCATTTTGCTTATACAAAAAGAAAAATTATTTATTAACATATAAGCATTATTTTTTCTCATGCAATCAAAACTCGTATATCATTTATATTTTTAAGTTTTAAATGAATCTTTTATTCTTACTATTATTTATTTAAAATAATTCTTATTTTAATTAAATAAGGCATTTAATGTAAAACAGCATTCGGAAACCAAATTCAGAGAAAATTTAATTTTTTTCTATTTAATAATCATATTTTTGCATTAAATCCATAAAAAATTGGTACAATAATTCCATTAAAAATATTTATTGTTGTGAATTCCAAATATTCGAAGTTGCAAAAAGTATAAAGAAAAATAGTTAGCCGTTAAAAATACAAAAAAAATATTAATAATTACATCCATTACTGTAATGTGGCCAATTCAATAATGCATGCCTTTATTAACATACATTAAACAAAAAGTAATTTTAATATATATGCATTAAATAAAAATAATTTTTAACATTCGATTCTAATTCTAATATTCTTATAAATACATCAAGATATTAGTATCATATTGAATTTCGACATACAAAAAGATTGAGTTTAATTCAATTGAGGTACAAATCATGTGATTTTATTTCATATCAATCAAAACGATTGCTAAATAATATAAAATTATTTAGTATATGCTTTAAAATCTGAAGAAGAACCTTAATACATTTGGAATTTTATAAAGCATACAACAAATAAATTTTTAAAAGATATCATCATTTGTAGTCTTGTATTGGCAGCAGTTTCATATATCATACAACTGTGTTAGTAAACACTAAATTGTTATAACTATAGTATTTTGAATTTCATTATTTACAGATGGAAATTTTTAAAAATAATGATTATGGTTATGAAAATTGACTATTAACGGAAACCCTGTTTATTCATTAAAAAGGAGGGAAATTAAGAGTTATCTATATGAAAACTGGTAACAGATTTTTTTTATTTTACAGCAGGAGTTTTAATTTACTGTTTTTAATTATAATGTAAATATTTTTAATACCTAAAACACTTTACATGTATAAATCACATTTTTAAAATTATTTTAATGTAATTTCAATAACTAAGTTTAATATTAGTAAAAAGGATGAAAACAATGTAGTTAATAAATAATCATATGTATAACTGCTGAAGCAGCAGCATAGCTCTTACAAACACAAAATTCTTACCTTTAGTAGAATTACGTTAGAATTCTACTAAATTAATTACCTTTAGTAGAAATTATGTTTAGAAGTTATAATTATTTCTGAAGATATTTGTTGAACTTCCTCTGCTGGAGATTTTTCAAAATAGACAATTGTGTGGGTTTTCCTGGTCTTTTTTTTTGTGTGTTCAGAAAAATATTTGCTGCTCAATGTGAGTATTTGGGCTAACACGTGAAAAATTCTTTTTGTTACCATTTCTATCTCTTTTACTTCCAGTTTTTTTCACATATGAACTTACATTTTTACATAGTGTAAATTCTTCCATTGTGTCAAACAATAAAGTCTCCTTGGTTATAAGTACATTATGAATACCTTGTAGACGCTTCTCCAATGTTAACGGTGCACCAAAACCTTGCTTGCATTCTAGACACATCAAAGCACATTTAGCAGAATTTGGGACTAGATGTTTCCATGATGTCTTTGTAAACAGTAACTATGTGCAGACTTCTATTGCATTCACTGCAAATAGGTTGGCGAGAATTATCTACTTCTTTATTTTCAATCGAAACAATGCCTGTTAATTAAAAAGGGAATAGCTATTATATGTCAGAGTATAAAGCAATTAATAATACTGATAAAATATTTAAAAATAGTATAGCGTCAGCTTTCTTTAAAATCGACAAAAGTGTAATAAAGAGCACCAATTTATTTTGGCATAATTTTATAAAACTAAGAAAGCTAATTAATAAAAGAGTAATTAGAAAATTTTCTTATTCCAACAGTAATCTATAAAATAAGTAAAAAATTTTATAATAATAATAATTAGTAATAATATATAGGCAATGAATCCATTTAGATTTCAAACAGATTAATAAATTAAATGTTTATGAAATCAAATTCCTCATGAATAAGGAACCATCCAAACACATTATTAATTACTATTAAATAATTTAAAAATTAATATACAATTATTTGAGGAAATTTTCTACTTTTTATAATAAGAACTTTAAGCTTAACCAGCTATGCACCTGCTATGAAATTTTTTTCAATCGAAACAAAGCCTGTTAATTAAAAAAGGGATTAATTGTTATATTGAAAAGTACACAACAATTGAGCTAATAAAATAAAATTGCAAAATATTTAAAAATAGTCTAGAATCATCCTTCTTCAAAGCAATTATATAACAGCAATTAAATCTGTAAAAAAAAAAAAAAATCACTAAAATTCTAATTAAATAATAAACTATAATAAAATAAAGTAAATTATACCACATAAGTAATATAAATTAAGAAATTATTTTAAAAAAACTGCAGCACAATAAAGCTATCGAGAAAAATGGCGACACAAAGCAGAAGAATTAAGAATATAGCAAATAAATATGTAAAAAAAAAATAATCACTAAAACGCTAATTAACTAATACATTATAATAAAATAAAAGTAAATGATATAAAATAAATAATATCAACTAACATATTATTTAAAAACTGCAGCACAATGACGCTTCAGAGTAAATGTCGAAACACAGCACGCGACAGTAATTAAAAATAGTGACAGCATCAACGCTTCCGGTGGACAATCTTCCCTACAAGTTGAAAGGAAAATTCCCTTTCCCTAAAAACTGATAGTGGCGTCTGATGGTTTCATGGTGCACAAATTCCTCTTTCCAGAAGCATCCATTCCTCTCCCCAGAGGCCTCGGTTCAATTGAACGTTAGCGGCAAGTACAATTAGAAGAATTGAACCACGTGCGTGTACGACTAGTGTTAACTTCAGTGCTGTTGTGGAATTACTTTATATTTGTGAGTAAGCCTTTTTTAGATAATTTCTATTTATTAGTTTATAGATCAGTATTTTTCAATGTTAAAATATTAATGTATTATAATATTATTCAAGATATTTTTTTTCTTAACAAGAATACTAATAAAAATTTCTGAAACTTATCGAGTTGAAGATTTTTCTTTAATAACTAATACTGTTCCTAAATAAAAGTGAATTTTATTTTTTGTTTTAATCGTGAGTTTTATTTTTATTTAAGAGAAAATAGCAAAATTGCTTATGGTTGTTATGATTCCTTTTATATAAGCTATTCATAAACCTATCTTTCTGGTGGTTTCATGGTGCACAATTCCTCTTTCCAGAAGCATCCATTCCTCTCCCCAGAGGCCTCGGTTCAATTGAACGTTAGCGGTTAGCTTTTCAGATATCTACATCTGAAAAAAGTCACGATATTTTGGTGACTTCTCTTTATAAAAATATTCATTTCTGTTTTTTATGGGCACATTTTTTATGTTTTGAATTTGCTGTCTAAATAGTGAAACATCAAAACCATTTTTGATTCTTAGCAGCCCAACAGGCTAATCTGTAACTTAGCTTCAATTCGATGAAATTTGTGTTTTTAATGAAGGGCATAATACCATAAATTTTATTGAAGTATGTTCATAAATACTCTTAAAAATTAATGTTCGTTAATTTCTATGTTGATTTATTTTGATCAACAAAATTTAAAATAGACAATTATAATTAATTATTAATTACTGTGAACTTTTATTATTATTGTCATTATTATTATTATTATAAACCTTTATTTCTATGTTGCTTTCTAATTTTTTTTATTGATAAAACGTTATTCATAATATTTTTTTTGGAATGAAATTTATCAAAATATAAAATGTTTTATTTTACGTAATGTGGGGTCCCTAAGTTTGAAAATAAATATATTATTTATTTTCAATTTATTATTTATTAATTAATATATATTTATTTGATTATTTAATTATATCTTTTTTTTCGGTTCTGTTAACATGTTTTAATTTAGAATAATTTAATCTAATTTAATATATCGTGCATTATTTGAAGAAAAAAATAACATAAACATATTTCTAACTTTTAAACCCTAGGTACAATAAAAACACATATATACTGCTATGCATAGTAGGTTGATCGGAATTAAAAATAATAAAGATATAATGGCAGAAAAATATTTTTAAAATTTCAGACATAATATGAAACAAATCATTATTTTCAAGGCTGCATTTGGCTTTTTCATTTGTTGTTGCTTTTTTAAAATAAAATTATCTAAAGTGTAATAATTTTCTTAGCCCATAATATCTCTTAGTCCGTAATTCTATTTATATCGACTAGATTGTTTTCGTTAATTTTCACAAACTATATATTTATGTATAAATATAATACAAAATGATTGCATAATTCAATCGCTGTATAAATCAAATGATTTAATTTCATATGAATCATGCGATTGCTAAATAATATAAAATTAATTAGTATATGCTTTGAAATCTAAAGAAGAACTGTTAAAGTAAAAATATACTTCTAGGAAATGACTGACAGAGAGAGAGAAAAGCTACTATAAATATGTAAATTGCCCCAGTTACCAAAGTACTGAAAGCTGCTACAAAAATCATTTTTTGGGTTTCCATCCCTGCTAATTGCTTAAATGAAATAAATAAACTGTTTATAATTTTTAATTAGACATGATGGCAATTATAAAAAGATATAGATGAATTTTTTTTTTTTTTTTTCTTTTCAAATTTTCATTATTTCATTCCAAAAAGTAAAAAAGTCCTGAAAAGTTCCTCTTAGATATTTTATTGTTGCAAACTGATGTTATAAATAAAAAGTAAAAAAATAAAAGAATATAATGTATGATCCATAAAGTGCTACTAAAAGCACCATAAAAATATTCTGCCCTGTGTCTTTAAAAAAAAAAATCATTATAATTATCACATGAAAGTTATAATTGCAATTGTTTGTATAGTTTTTTTCTTATTTCATATTTTTATTAAAAATCTTTTTTTTCTGGAAAATCCAGATAATTTTTTATTTACCTCATTTTTAAAGGGCATATTTCTAACAATGAGGGGTGGAAAATCTCCCCCAAACTGCTTCAAAATTCATGCCTTGCTACATTCTGCTAAAAAAAATGGCATTTTTCGCCAAAAATTAGATATATATTTTATTTTGATTTTTATTTAGTAAGTCAGAAAAAATAGCCTAACATGAATGAGCTTATATTCTGAGATCGTCATTTGAGTGGTTACAAATTAATCAATTTTATAAGAGTTCTGTTTTTATGACGTTTTTGTTGGCTATAGGAATTATTAATTATGTGGACATTAGTCGTAGGGTGAAAATTCATTTCAAATGATTGAAGACGATATTGTAGCGCCATCCATTGTTCTACGTACGAACAAATAGGATAAATAATTTACTTGTTAACATATACTACTTAACCAGCTATGCTCCTTCCTGCTATGAAATTTTATTTCAATCCAAACAAAGCCTGTTAATTAAAAAAAGGGATTAATTATTATATTGCAAAGTGTACAACAATTGAACTACTAACATAAAATAACGAAATATTTAATAATAGTCTAGAATTAGTTTTCTAGAAAACAATTATAAAACAGCAATTAAATCTGTAACAAAAAAAAAAAGATAATCACTAATATGCTAATTAAATAATAAATTATAATAAAATAAAGTAAATTACATGAAATATAAAATAGAAATTAAGAAATTATTTTACAAAAACTGCAGCACAATGATGCTATAGAGAAAATGGCGATGCAAAGCAGAACAATTAAAAATACAGCAATTAAATATGTAAAACCAAAAAAAAAAAAAAAAAAATTCACTAAAACGCTAATTAAATCATAATTTATAATAAAATAAGGTAAATGATACAAAATTAATAGAAATTAAGAAATTATTTTAAAAACTGCAGCACAATAATGCTATCCAGACAATGGCGACACAAAGAACAATTAAGAAAACAGCAATTAAATATGCAAAAAATAATTAATATTCACTAAATGCCAAATAAATAACAATTTATAATAAAATAAGGTCAATGAAATAAAAATAAATTCAAAAATTATTTAAAAACTGCAGCAGAATGACGCTTCAGAGTAAATGATGAATGACAGCACGCTACAGTAATTAATAAAAAGTGAGGGTGACGCGGTGACGCACAGGAAGCGGACAATCTTCCCTACACTTGAAGGGAAAATTCCCTTTCCCTAACAACTGATAGCGCCGCCTGGAGGATCCATTGTTGTTTCACGCTGCACAATTCCTCTGCCCAGACGTCTCGATTCCCTTTCCTAAAATCTGATAGCGCCACCTGGTGGTTTCATGGTGAACAAAACAACTGTTCAACTAAACGTTAGTGCGATGTACAATTAGAAGAATTGAACCACGTGCGTGTAGGACTAGTGTTAACTTCAGTGCTGTTGTGAAATTTATTTTGCTGAGGAATTAACTTTATATTTGTGAGTAAGCCTTTTAGATAATCTCTTTATTTATTAGTTTATAGATCAGTATTTTTCAATGTTAAAATATTAATGTATTATAATATTATTCAAGATATTTTTTTTCTTAACAAGAATACTAATAAATATTTCTGAAACTTATCGAGTTGAAGATTTTTCTTTAATAACTAATACTGTTCCTAAATAAAGTGTATTTTAGCCCATAATATCTCTTAGTCCATAATTCTATTTATATCGACTACTTTGTTTTCGTTAATTTTTAAAAACTATATATTTAAGTATAAATTATACAACATCAAGCATAATTTTTTTAATTTCTAAAAAATTTTTCTTCTTTTCTCTATAAATGTATTTTATGTATCCCTTTTTATTTATTATCTTTTAAAGTAATATCCAAATCATAAAATAATTTTATTTTTGATAATAATTTGTAAATTAGTTGTAATCTTTCGTTCGAAGTATTACAGCAATTCTTTATATTCCATTTATTACTTGAACTGAATTTATTAAACCCATTTTACTTCTTCAGAAAATCTACATCTATCTTATAATTATTAAAATTCTTAAAAATAAAAATTTTTAAATAATATCTAAAAACATATTTATGACATTTAAACATAATTATCTATACGTAATAATTGTTCAATCTCCTTATGCATGAGATATTGGATTTTTTTTTTTCTAAATTTGATTCCATATCATTTTAGATTTAATTTTACAACTAAAAAACACTATTTTGCTTATACAAATAGGAATAACTTATTGTAAACGCATAAGCATTTTTTTTTTCTTACTTAATCAAAACTCACATATCATTTGATACTTAGCTATGTAATTTGTCATAGGGAGAAAATGCTTTTTTTAAATGTGTTTACAGGACATTGTAGCGCCATCTATTGTTTTGCATAGGAACAAATACGATAAATATATAGCTTATGAACAATTGCTTGTGAAATTTCTTAAGCACACTTTTTACTTCAGAAATTCTACAATCATGTTATATCTAAAAATGCTAAAATTCTTAAACGTAAGATTTCTTAAATAATATCTAAAAACAAATTTATGACATTTATCCATACGTAATTATTGTTCATTCTCCTTTTGAAGGACGTATTCCGTTTTCTGTGTATCATTTGTTACATTTTGGATTTTTTCTGAAATTGAAATGTAATTTTTAGGTTTAATTTTACAATATAATTTTAGGTTTGGTATTTTAAATTTATTTAAAATAATTCAATTTTAATTAACAAATAATTTAATGATAATATTTTTTTATGAAATTCACATTTATTAAAATACTCATAGAAATAACTTATTGTAAACAAAATTGCATAAGCATTATTTTCTGACTACCATTTATTTAAAATAATTCATATTTTAATTAAATAACAAATTTAATATATTTTTCTATTAAATAATTTAATGATAATATTTTTTTTATGAAATTCATTAAAAATTGTTACAAAATTTATTAAAAATACTCATTACTATGAATTCCAAAATATTCGAAGTTGCAAGAAGGATAAAGAAAATTGTTAGCTATTACAAATACAAGAAATTTTAATAATTACATTCACTGAAATACGTCCTATGCAATAATGAATGTTTTATTAATATATATTAAGTAAAAAATTATTTTATTACCTAAGCGTTAATTAAGAATTTTAACATTCGATTTTATTTCTAATTTTCTTTTTTAAGAATACATCAATAAAAAATAATTTTGTATTGAATTTCGAATAACATACATAATGATTGAGTTTAATTCAGTTGTAGTGCAAATCGTGAATTTATTTCATGTCAATCATACGATTATTAAATAATTTATAACTAATTAGTATATGCTTTGAAATCTGAAGAAGAATTGCTAATGTAAAATATACAGTTACGAAACCACTAAAAACTGCTACAAAAATTCATTTACCTTGTTACGAAGCTGCTAAAATTATTTTGGAAAACTTTTTTCTTACTTATTAATATTTTGTCTCCCAATATTTGTTAATGACACAAACATCATTAACAAAGAATTGAGAGATTTTTGCAGAATGTAAATTTTTGACAGTTTGAAATGGAAATTATATAAACAAATTTATTTTTACCAAAAAAAAAAAAAAAATTATAATAAAATACGATAAAAAAGCATCAAATTATAATTCATATTCATTTAATCGCGTAATCAATTTGATAAATAATTACCAACGATTAAAAATAGATGCATTATGCATAATTGATAGAAATGAAAATTTTAATTATACTGGCAATTAGCTTCTCAGTAACTATTTATTTTTTACATATAACTCTCATAATGGCAACAGTGTTCAAAATTTTGAGAATATCTATAATTTAGGCTATAATTTCATTTATATCGACTAGTTTGTTTTCATTAATTTTACAAAGTATATATTTTTTAAAAAATGTAGAAAAATATCTAGCAAGATATATTTATTTATTAGATATAGTGAGTAAAAATTTTTAAAATGTCAGACATGCTATATTATTATACAAGAGTATGCCATTTATAAATCTTATACAGAACTAAATAGAATATGAAAAATATAAGAGCTAAATTAATAAATGTGAAACATTAAATATATTAAATCCAGATGTGGCATGAATAAAAATTTAAAAAATAAACATATTATTTGTGACATAAGCCATGGATGCACACAGATCCAAACATATATATATACCCTAGAAACTTTTTTCCGGTGGCAACACCAAAATGTTGTACTATAAGAGAGGGGTTTGGGGAGAGATAGGAATTTACGTGATAACTGTACTGATAAGATAAGCAGAATATGAAACTATTTTAATATGATTTCTTAATTTTTTTTTAATTAGAATATTTTATAAAATGTGTTTAAAATAAATGAATTTATTTATTTTTATTAAATTTGATTAATTTTAATTTTTTTATTGGATTATTTAACAAATTTATATTATTACAAAAAATAATTATTTCTATATGCAAAATTTATTTCATGAAAAGAAATTTATTTTATTTATTTATTATTTTTTTTACAATTTTATTTTTTTTTTTTTTTTTTCAATTTGATTAAAAAAATTTTTTATTTTACAAAACTTTTTATAAAGAATTATTTTTATTGTTGCTTCTTTCAAATTTGTTTTATTTTTACAAAACTTATTTTCGTAGAAGAATTTATTTTTATTTATTATTATTATTATTTTTATTTATTTTGCAAAAATTAATTTTTCTTTTTTTTTATGCATTTTTTTAATTTTTAATTCAATTTTTTTTTATTTCGATTGCATTTGTTATATTTTACAAAATTTTGTTTTTGTAAAGGAATTTATTTATTTTTTAATTTATAATTTTTCTAGTGTGTTACTACATTTTTTTATCACTTCATTGTTAGGGAATTTAATTATCCAAAAATTTTTGTTTTGGCATTTAAAGTTTTTCTTTAAAAATCGACATTTCTTTTGAAATACGATATTAGTTTTTCAAATTTTCTATCCAACATTAAATTCTGCACATCATTCGCATTGAAAGATTTAATTTGTATGTTTCTTAACTTTCTGAAGATCATATACCAGAATAGTTACAACTCCGAAGAAAAAATGTTACGAATTTATATATATTTTACCAATTAATTACCTTCATTGAAATGCACAATTTTTTTAACACAAATGTAATTCAATTCAATATATTCCTTATAATTTTCTTTTCAACTCCTTTTTTTGCTTCTAATATTTCTTCCTTCATACTAGATTCTATTTTGATAACCCCTATAACTCTCCTGAGGATACAAAAAATTTCTTAGCATGCATTTTTTTCAGGCATTTGGAAATAAACACAGACTAAGATTTTTTGTAAAAGACAAAATAGTTAAAATAATATTTTTATAATGAATTTACACTAATGTATTTCTTATCCTATTTTACTTCAAAATATTATATAATTCTCAATTATCTTCACCTATTATTTCACCTACGTAATTATTTTCTTTTTTACAATCATACACATTCTTATACTTACACACGGAAATACATTTTTTAAAATTTCCACAAATACTAATAAATATTATCATACTAAGCTAAAGAATTTGTATAACATAAAAAAATACTAAACACACACGCACACACACAAATTTCAACAAGAAAAACTTTCTTATAAAATCTAAATGTATAAACTTGCTAAATTTGTAGTAATTATTTTTTTTGAGTGATTTTCTTACATTCTTCTTACTGGCCTGATGGACAACTGGCTGGCGCTCTGGCCTTTGGAACCACAGACTTCAGGTTCAGTAGCATGGATGTTTGTTAGTGGTTCCGGAATCACATTAAACTGAGGTCCCGGTCAAATTAGCCTAAAATGTGCGAAAAAAAATGACCAGCGTAGAGCTACTAAACACTCCAATCTTACTTGCTTTAAAAAACAAAGAGACGATTGATCACATTCTATTTATGCACACACACACCAATCAGGTATATTTATGTAAATTTAATGCACATGTGTGTTCATTTTTTAACCAATTATTTCTAAACATAATATTTTTTCACTGATATTTAAATTATAATTTTAACGTATTGAATTTGTTAAACCAAATCTCTATCATTAAAAGATAAAACTGTACATACTTTCTTTTTAATGCTCAACTAAAAATCTAGTATATATAACCTTTATTACAGAATGCAGATAGCATGTATCTGAACTGACTGCAGGCCAAATTTCAGATAAGATAGTATTTCTTTCTATATGACTAGGATAGGAATGCTTCTCAATTTAGATATGTGTTATTTTTAATTTTCTAAGTAACTATTTCAACAAACTTTATCCATTTGTAGTGTAATTCAGATGAAGAAAAAATAAACTATGAAATTATTAAATTATATATATATTTTTAGTAAGATGACAGACAAAAAATTTTTACCAATTTATTATTATTTTTTTTTAATTTTGAATATTTTTAAAAATTTAAACCATTTTTTTTCATTTTTCTATACTTGTCAATACATACAAAGAAATTACATGAAGTCTCTTTCACTTATTGAAATTCTTTCAAACAAAAACAATTTTTTTTTTTTTTTTTGCAACGTAATTTTGCATTTCGACAAGCATTCTTTTTAAATGCACATATCAAAAAGTTAAGTTATCGGTTTACTTATATATGTGTTAAGTATTATTTAAACTATTGGTTAAATTATATCCTACAGTTTTTTGTTAAAGATGGATTGACCTTCCCACCAGATTCTATTTTGACTAAACCTACTCCTAATTTCTCGTTGAGTACCAAATTTTTTATTTGCAGTGTACTCGTTTTCAAAGCATTTTGAGAAATAAACACTACTTGAACTGTGGTTTGTAAGACAAAATAGATAAAACTAATGTTATTTTTTATAATGAATTTACACTAATTCAATTTATTAACCCCGAGTAACTTTATTTTATTTCGGAATATTGTATATATCTCTGTTAAATTCATTTTAGATTTTACTTCTTTGTTTGTCATGATGTGCCACACGTTTTCATGTAATTCTTTTAATTGCAGTAATCCATTTTACAAAGTCTTATGAAATTCACCCATTATACAGATCATTTTGAATTTTATTAAAAATACATTTATCAAACCTTTTTATTTAAAATTTCCTAATGATATTTCTTTAAATAATTTATTTATTATTTCTTGGGCCCCATATTTGACTTATCTGCTACTTATCATAAAATTAATAGATACGAGATATTTTTAATACTTTGCAAACATTTAGAATTACTTACCATGATTTTGTAAAAACAAAGTAGTTAAAAGGATGTTTTTCATAATGAATTTTACACTAATCCAATTTATTATCACCGAATAACTCCTATTTTATTCAAAATAGCTGCAGCACAGTTCATAGCCATTTTTCTTTACATTTATATTTATTTTTGATATGCACATGTCTTGTGCATAACAGCATAAGTTTGTTTCAATTTGAATAATAATGTTAACAAAAGTCGTATGAGAAATTTCAAACTGGCCATAATACCCATCGAGGTGTTCATTTTGGATTTTCCCATGTATCAAAACTTATTTTCTAAGCTCGCTTTCTATTAAAAATCAGTAATGATATTTATTTTATCAATTATTCTTTCTTCCTTAATATTTTTCTTCTATCTGTTAAATCGAAGTTAAACTACAATTAACGATATTTTTATTTAGCATTCTAATATTTAAATTGAGACACTACTTAGACTAAGACTAA